>APFE030739154.1:38155-91506 GCA_000404065.3 Pinus taeda | reverse complement strand
AACTCAATTTTCATAAAAACTTCTAGAAATTGCAAAATTAAAATTAAACACCTGAATATACATAAAATACATCAAAATGAGGTGGATGTGATGGAAAATGGATGGAAAATATAAGGATTAAGTAGGTTTCCCTCAGCAAAAATAGACCAAAACTGAGGACCAACATCTCCCCCTTGCTGATCTTCAAGCATGTCCTCATGCTTGTCTTTGTCTCATTGATCTTCTGCCTCTTGACCTTTTACTTCTCTATGCTGATTGATCTGCTGATGTACCTGTGGCTCTGACCCTTGAAGATGAAGCTTTCTCTTGAGCTACCTATAAAAGGATATCTATGCTTTCATGTACTTCTCTTTTCTTGTGGATGACATTCTTTACCAATATACATTCTGGATGAGCGGCTTTAGAGAAGACAACAAATAAAACTTGAATTTTGCAATACATTCTGACATAGGATCCATGTCCCTCTCAAATCAAAAATTTTACTCAAAGGATCCAATATCTAGTTGCCCTTACATCTCATTAAAAGAAGCAAAAAAATTTATGTCTAGGCATTCACTTTCAATTTAGCCACTCGTTTACCCATGCAATCTGCAAAATATGGGTTGGAAGAACCATAAAAATATCCCAAACATAAATGAATTTGAGAAAACCGCTCACATGGATCCTAATTAGGCTCGTTCTAAAGAAAACCCATGTTTTCGTTTTTCAAATTTTAGTTTATTTTGCTCAGAAAAAGCAATGAAAAATAGTAGCTTCTCAAAATTGAAATGCATCCCTGATATTGAATGATCATTCAATTTGCAATCAATTTTTCTTCAAATGTTTCTCCAGCATCCTGCTTACCTCTTGCTTATGCTCTCTAAACCAGGATTCCATTAGCATAAATTTTTTAAACCAAGCTACTTTTATTTATGGGCATTTTTTTATCATAAACTGAGACAAGCTTACAGTTTATACCATTGGAATCTAAATACCAAACTCTAAAAGCAGTTTTTTCTTTTGTTACACACAACCTTGCTATGTTATCGGTGAAACTCAAATGAAAAAAAAAAAACTATCATATTGATGATGAAAGAATTTTATGAGGCCTTACTACCAATGTATAGAATACGTGTTCAAGGATTTCCCTTATAAAAACCATTGTTGGCATCGAATTCTATGTTGCCAAATCCATTACCTGAACCGGCTCCATAAGCATTGTTAACACTGCTCTTGGTGTATCTTTCTCCTTACCCGACAGTCTTTGATCCACCAACGGGGTTCACAGACTCAATACAAGCACATTTAGGCACAGAACCTTAACGTTGAACTCCATTTCACAGTTAACAATTCATTCCCCGTGCCTTATTTGTGCAAGCAAACTCACTGGTCGTGATGAACTGTAGTGATTTCTCTGCAACGTGACTCAATTAACCTGTGTTTTCCACTGTTAAACTGTATTTAAGAATCCTACGGCCTTAATGATGGAAGAGTCCCAATGAATGACGGCAGTGACACTAGTAAATGCATTATCGTATAACTGATGTTTTTATTAAAATATCCCGAGATTTCCTCAAGCATATCCGCTGCATTAATGGAAATGAATCGGATTTTGGCTCTTACCATTTTGCTCACGAAATATCTTTCTCAGTCCATTCTACTTGAGCTTACACGTCAGCTAGATCTCCAGTGCCAATTTAATTAACTAAAATTGCCTTTGCAAAGATTCATTTATTAAATTAATGGCAAATATGTGGCAATCGCTTAATACCAGTATTTTTTCCTTGAAATCTGCTAACAGTTGGAAGCGATCTCTTACCTTCTTTCACGGGATTTCTGGAGTCTAGTGGAGCGCTGCTAACATTGAGAGAATTACGCTCTTACCAGTGCATTATTCTTCTCACAGCTTGCTGATATATTCTACGTTGATGCTTCTGTCAAAATGTTTCACTTCTTTCAGTCATATGCTAATGGCATCTACTATTTTCCTGAGCCTCTCAACGGCTGTGATGGCAGCAAATGTATGATTCTGAGCTACAACAGTGGCAGAGTTGTTAATATGCAGAAGGTTTATCTCAAAACGTTTTTACCTGCTGACTGTAGCTGTAACTCTTGTAAAAACGTTTTACTTTCCACAGGGTTTTTTCCAACACGTTTTTACCATTTACTGTTGTATGGTTGTGCTCTGATTGGAATGCAATGTGGCTCTTTCGCTGTGTTTTTTTAAAACGTTTTTACTATGCAATGTGGTTTTTCCTGTGTTTTTTTCAAAACGATTTTACTATTTTGTTGTAGATGTAGCTCTACGTAATTCTCTACAACTCACAGTAGCTCTACGTTTTTCCCATTCCATTGTTTGGTTGCTATCTCAGCTCAGGGAAATCGAGCAGACTTGAGGTAAAAAGATATGGTGGCTCTCTTTCCTTTGGCAAGATCTTGCAAAGAAATTAGTCATGGATTCCAGAGTCTCTGGCAGCTTCCTTCTAATCCACGGAAGATATGTTACGGTCAGATTTCATCACTTCAAATACATACACCTTGCACTTTCAATCTGGTTCTTGGTTTTGCCTTCTTTAAGACACAGATATAAACCACGTACTCGGTTTGCAAGCTCATTTGAATCATATGCCCCGCCTAATATCATTTCATATTGAAATCATGCAAGCTTTAAACAGTGTGCCTTCAATATGTTTCAATAATGTGCATATGCGTAACATGTATTGCCTTATATATATTTTTCACATATATTTCCTTTGCGCATGTATTTACTATTTATTGAAATTATCTTACCCTTACCATATGCTTGATATCATTGCATAGTTCCATAAGGTTTGCCATCATATTGTATTCAATTTGCCATTATGACTTCACCTTATTGCGTCATATCATTTCAATTTTATCTGTTTGATATTCCATATGTATTGCAATGATTTCCTTAATTTTAAAATGACCATTTTTAGGTCATGTTTAAAATTGTTTCCATAGGACTAATGCTTGCTTTGTTTGTGCAGGTTCAACTTTTTTAAATCCTCACTTTGATCCCTTTTTCTTTATGGAAAACTACTTAGGTTTAGGGTTATGAAATGAATATGGAATGTAGAAAATAAATATAGGTAAATAGAAAATGATATTTAGGGTTATGAAATGTTAGGGTTATGGAATGAATGTACATATGTACATTGGATTAGGTATAGGGTAAATGAACATGCAGAATATAGGACAATGGGTATAGAATGAGGAGAATGTATAAAATATGCATTCAGGTATTAACTCAATTTTAACAAAGTCTAAAAATTTCTACAAAAATTTGAATTTACAAGAGCAAAATTTTGTACTTACGATTCTTGTACTTCCCTGTAGTATTGGATGAATGTTATTGTTCTTTAACAATATTGGATGAAGTTGTCTTGATCAAATATCATAGATAGATAGAGCTTATTTATGCTTTTTGTTCTAGCATCCTTCATTGATTTTGGTCCATTGATTGTTGATGTCGTTTTAGGTCCCTCTGCAATTGATTCATGATAACTTAGGTCCCCTCTGTCATGTACATTTTTATGCAATATATACATGTTTTTGCTAACATTTCAGGTCCCTCTGCAATTGATTTCAAAAATATTTCAAGTCCCAACTTCCAACAATACAAGTTTCGTCATCAATTCAGTTGCACAAGTATCTTTTTGCGAACCTTCCCCCTTGCTGATGGGAAGACTTGTCCTCAAGTCTTGTTTATTTTGGAGGATGATTCCTGCAAACTAAAACTGAAGAAATGGTAAAACAAAATAGAGAATTCATATCAGCCAAACAATTTGGTTTTCCGATATGAATTCGAGTTTGTATTGTGCCACTTTCGTGGATTTTCACAACCAAACTCCTTTATTATTTTTTATCTTTTTATATTTTTTTATTTTTTGAATGGAAGTGGGGTGTAATGGAGTAGGGAAGTATGAAAGCTTATGGAAATAGGTTATATTGAAGTCATGAGATAGTAGTAAATCTGGACTTCAACATGCATGGTCGTGGAGCTTAACATACAGTATGGATGATGGATCAAATCATGAACAATATGAATTCAATATGAAAGGCTTCTTTGGAGATTGTTGTGACTTGACATGGTACTGAACTTGACTGCTTCTTCTAATGATTGTCTTCATGTCTTTTTGCCTTGATCTTGATCATGTTGTAGGGTTTTTTGGTGTTTTTAGTCAACATATAAGAGCTTTGACTTGAACATTTGTATTCATATTATGAAATATGAATTTGACTTGAACATTTGTATTCATATTATGAAATATGAATTTGACTTTGAAAATTACTTCATTCATGGAATTCACTCCTTCATTCTTCCTATGACTTGCAAAAACATAGCACTTGCCTGCAATAAAACATTAGATGATGGAGGAAGAGAGTTGTACAATCTCTCTTCTTCCAATATATATGTAAATCATTACAAGCATTTCTTAGAAAACAAGTCCAAATATGATAGACAAACATAATGCATTTATTTACCCCTTTGAGGAATGGTAGCCAGCCTAGACCTCCTAGCAGTAATTTGTTTACAAAATATTCGTTTGATACCCTATTAAAGTGATTCAAAAGCCACGTTGAAGTGAATTCATATGGATACCTCCAGTATAAACATGTTTTCAAAATGATTTAAAATGTTATGGTAAAAATTATAAGGAGTGCCATGTTTGATAGAGCTGCTTGTTCATTTTTAACTAGACCAACAGTCACTATTTGAAGTGCAACTTCTTCGATAAAGATCAGATCAATGTAATTCCACTTGGATATTAAATTAGATTCATTTTTTTCTTTCCATTAGAAACACGTTTTAACAATTCTTAGGCTTGATATCACAAAATTTGTGATAAACAGACCTAGGAGGCAGAGTTTTACTATATTGTTTTGAAGACATGCAGTCACTAAATGTGGCATAACTTTTTCATTTCACCTAAAAATGGGATGATTAAAATTGTGTCTTAAACTAGATTTGAATATATATCTCCCATAGGAACAGGTTTTGAAAAGAAGATGATTTGGTATTTCAAATATGCCAATGAACAGTCAAGACCTAGAATTGTACCTTGCAGATTATTCGACAAGCAGTTAGTATTTCAAGAATAACTTTTTCATATGATATCTTATTGAAGTGATTCAAATTGATTTGGAAACTAGATTACAAGGGCTATCTTCCCTATGAATTTCAGATAAAAATGTTTACATTAGACACCTCAAATATAGGTTGTACTAACTCTGTCCTCAACATTTCACTTAAGACCTAGTTTTGATTTTGATCACATTTTTATTTGTGATATAAATTGAGAACTTCAAAATGGATTCAAAAAATAGATTTGATATGTAAAAAAAAACATGATTTCAAAATGATCCTATATGGTTACCCAAAATAGGCTTGTTCTTACTGCATTTTTCCATGTAGTCCTTTCAAATGAATATTGAACAATGATTTGAAGAAATAGTTTGAAACAAATTTATTATGGAAGTCTTATTGTGAATTTATTCTACTTGTTTATTTATTCTATTCTATCCTATTCTATTTTAGAAAATAATTCATTATCTCAAGTATAAGAGAATTTCCAATGCATCCATTTTCGTAACAAGATCATAAGTAAACTCATACCCAAAATTGAAAAATATACTTTAATGTATGTTTGGACATGAAAATTTATCTAATCATAAACATTTGTTGAGAAAGAATATTGAAGAATGGAGTAGTGTTGTAACCTATTCTTTAACATCATCTTTTAGATCTTTTGGTTGAAAATGGATTTTGTAGTTTTATTTTTTTGATTTTATGTTTTTGTTGGGGGGTTTTTTTTTTGGAAACCTAATTTTAGGATCTCTATTTCTAGGCATAAAGAAACATAACTAAGAGAAATGTATACTAGCTAAATTTTTAGTGTTTTTTTTATCTTCTATTTGACTATACTGATAATTACCTCCCCGGCAACGGTGCCAAAATGTTGGGCTAATTTATTGACTAAATTAACACAAGTATTTAATTATCAATCTGGGTTTGTAAAACTTAGAGGAAAATACACTGTTTATGGACATCAGATGTAATCAAGTTTATAAGATAAACTTTGAAGATTTAAAGTACATATTACAAATATAAACCTATTTTAACAATTTCTAATTCATTTATGTAATATATGAGGGAAGAGGCTCCTAACTTAAAAGAACGAGGTTGTCCTTCCCTACAATACTACTTTCATGAAGATAAATCTAAGAGCACTAATTAACAATGGCTTATGATGCAGAAGATGTAAAAGAAGAGGCTCCTAACTAAGGAGGTCCAAATTGTCCTTCTTCACAATCCTACTATATCACAATCACCATTGCTTCAAACCAGAAATGCATAAATAACTTCAAATGAGAAGTGGAGAATGAAATTCACTTTTAGTTCAAGATCAAATAGAAGGGTAATTTAACTTAAATTCCTTTGTGTCCCTTCATATGTAGATTAGAATTAAACCAATATTCATTCAGCAATCATCACACATCTAAATACATTTGAAACAAAAACTAGCCTATGAAAACTATGAAAATTGAACCAAGAAGCGTACTTAGCTTGGTGTGGGGCCCCTCCACCCTTGCCTTGCACACTTGAAGAAATCTCAGCTACAGCAAATTCAGTAAATCAACCAAGCATGAACAACAAATTGAAATGAAACAAGTTCTTCAAATTAGCTCCCAACTCAAATTATACAAAAGTTACATACAAATTCCCCATTACAAAAGCCATCAAAGTCTTGGCTTTAAATAGAGGTTTAATGAAACAAACTGATCTATATTATCTCTAACACTCATAACTACTCATATCCACCTATCTAAGTCGAACTCATCCAATTCATCCCAAGAAATATGGTCAATCCCATAAAATCTCAAAACTGCCCTATTTCCTAAGGATTTTCTGGTGACTAGTCATGTTTGACCAGCCTTGACCGGGCCTAATAAAGCTTGTTCTGGCCGAACCAAGTGGAGTTAGCTTAGTCCTAGTTCCCAATCTGTCCATCCATGCATCAAACTTGAGCCCAAGTGTCCTGCAAATATTTCATCCACATAGCTATTACGAGAATTTCTGATTCAGTCCAAAATTGCACTTGAAACTCAATTTTCATAAAAACTTCTAGAAATTTCAAAATTAAAATTAAACACCTGAATATGCATAAAATACATCAAAATGAGATGGATGTGATGGAAAATGGATGGAAAATATAAGGATTAAGTAGGTTTGCCTAAGCAAAAATAGACCAAAACTAAGGGCCAACATTTCTCATACTCACAGAACCACTCTCTATGGGGAGTGAAGTGAAAGGATCCACCTGAGTCAATCAACCATGCCTCATGATCTACATATGTAATTGAAGAAGCCATGTACATATCCCTACCTTCATCTGAGGTGGTTTTCGCCTCTGCAGAAGGAGCCTCATTAGATCCCTTTCCTTTATCAGGAGCTTTAGATTTACAATCCCTTTTGTAGTGCCCTTCCTTTCTGCATTTCCAGCACACCACCTTTACAGGTTTTCCTAGAGATTTAGATCTCCCTCTAGATTTAGATCTCCCACTCAATGACTTATTTTTTGTTTCTGTTATGGGATTGTCCTCGTACAGACAAGGCATCACCATTTTGGCTCTACATATTTTCCCATCTCATCTCCTTCGTCAGCAAGGTTGAGATTATTTTATCAAACTACAAGGCAGTTTCATTGCTACCTATTGGAATAACCAGACTATCCCATGAATCTGGTAGAGAACACAACAAACTGATGCACTTATCTTCATCTGAAATTTTAATATCAACAGATGCTAACTAACTTACCACAGTATTAAATGTGTTCAGATGCTCTGTCACCGAGTCTCCATCTTTCATCCTCAGGTCACAGCTTTTTCCGCAAGAACAATTTATTCACCAGAGACTTAGATTCGTACAAAGTCCCTAACTTGTCCCACAATGCCTTTTCCATAGCTTCCCCTGATACATTCAGCAATACTGAATCTGAGACACATAATCGTATTGTGCTCTTTGCCTTCCAATCCAACTTCTTCCATTCTTCATCGAACACTCCTGTTGGTTTAGTACCTGGATCTACTGTGATCCACTGATCTTTATCCACCAATAGATCCTCCATCTTGAGTTTCCACAACTCAAAACACTGACCATTAAATTTATTGATCTCTATCTTTCCACTGCTCACCATCTTCTTTTACCACCAGAATCAATCCCACAGATCTCCCACTAAACAGGGTCTACCATAAGCCCGAGCAAAATCTCTCAGCAATGAAGGTGTCCCCTTGAAGCCAAAACTGCTCTAATACCAAATGTAGGTTTTAACCCCGTACAGAAATTACCTGCATATGAATTATAAAACACAGAAAAATAAACAATGCGAGAGCATAACACATAAAACGCATATACACAGAGATTTTCCCACAGAATCCCAAAACTGAGACTACCAACTTGATTTTTCATTATGTTCCTTTCAATGTTATAATACATATTTATACATTCCGAAGCATCCAATACCATGGACTGAAAACCATCGCATCCAATACCATGGACCAAAAACCATCGCGTCCAATACCATGGACCAAAAAACCATCACGTCCAAAAAACAATTGCGAAAATCATAAACAAAACCATAGGTGGGTTTGCCCAACCTAACATAGGGTCCAAAATCAAAATTTTGTTATGGGTACCCCTCAAACCCCCTATTAACTACGTGGAAATAATGCAAAACAACCCAACACGGGAGGGAATGTATCCAAAGATCCTAATCTGGATGCTACTATACTGAAATTGATGAATGTGAAGTAGGTGCCTACTAAAGCAGGGTGGGAGGAAATTTCTTGAAAGGGAATCCGCTCTGAATGCTACTCCTGATTTAAAATGGGCATAACTTAGTCAATACAACTTAGAATATTAATTATAACCTATTTTTGGAAATAAAATAATCATTCTTCATCTTCCCATTTGATTGAAATCCCTATCTGGACACTCCAGAATCTGAGATTCGTGTTGCAATTGTCTCGTCGTCACAAAAGCTCTTAAAAAATAACTTATTTTAAATCAGCAATATCTCCCTCATTCGAACTCCAATTTGACAAATTTTCTTTTGAAATTGGATGATTTTTTGAGAGGAGCTTAGATATACAATCATTTTTCCGAAATTCTACATAAAAATAGAAAAATGTATAGGAGAGTCGTCATCCACAAATTGCTACCAGAAACATTTCTACAACATAACTAATTTTAAATCAACAATATCTCCCTCATTCAGACTCCGATTTGGCCAATTTTCTTTAATTTAATATTTATTTGCAAGGAATCCAAATTCATTATTTGTTTGTACAAATTTGGCACCAAATGTTTCAGATCTAATCTACAAACTCGTCGCCCAAAAATCTTCCTACAAAAAAATGAAAAAAAAAATGTCGTCCTGTTTTCCCAAGAAAGTGCTTTATGGAGGTCGTAGCACATGCATGAAGTTTGGTGAAGATTTATGCAAAAAAATTGAAAGTTAAATATGCATCAAACCCTCATTCCCATGGATCCATAACTTGAATCTAATAACACTAATTTGGATCTTGGGGGTAGACCCCCAAGATCGAAAAAATTGAAATGGATCTTGGGGGGGAAGCCCCCAAGATCTAAAAAATTGAAATTCTAGAAGAAAAGAGGAGAACACAGAATAACAAAACCACAAAGAAACGTTTTTTTATTAAAACAAATAATAACTGTAAAGGCTACATTATGGTGGACAATATGTCCTTTTACAAAATGCGACTTGTTACTTATAGCATGTTTTTCTTACAATGCCACAAGTAAATTCCATGGGTGGATAAATACCATGGGTGAATGAAGACCATAGGTGGATGTCACTTAAAATACCATCGGTAAATTCTATGAGTGGATAAATACCATGGGAGGATGAATACCAAGGGTGGATGCCACTTACAGTACCATGGGTGAATGAATCCCATAGTGGATGCCACTTACAATATCACGGGTAAATTCCATGGGTGGATAAATACCATGGGTGGATGAATACCATGGGTGAGTGTCACTTACAATACCATGGGTAAACTCCATGGGTAGATGAATACTATGGGTGGATGAATACCATGGGTGGATGTCATTTTCCATTCAGATCAGGTTGCTTAGTTTCCTTTTTATCTATGAATTTCTTGGGCCATTTATTTCTATTTTCTGCATTCTTCTTTGCCTTCGAGTCATTTTTAATTTCTGGCCTCTTCTTTTCCTGGTCATACAATGTTTTAATTTATTAATGATAACATTAAATGTCTAAGATTCTAGAATTTCAATTTTTTCTCTAAAAGCCATAGGAAATATATTGATGAACATTTTTATTTTGGTCTTCTCATCCTTGAGATATGGAAAAGACCTCAAAAAATTGAGAAACTTGTTGATTTATTCCTCATCTAAAAGCTTCCCCATTTTAAACTCATAAAATTCATTTGCATTGTTGTCATAGTATCACTTGGATAGTTATTAATTCTTAAAAAGCTTCTCAAATTCATTCCAAATTAATTGTTCTTCAACAATGCCTTTGAAATTTTTCATATCTTCCCACCATATAATTGTCTTTCCTTTCAAACTAAAAGTGGCAATCTGTGCTTTCATATTTTCATATTAATTAGAAAAACTTCCTCATGACCAACAACCTAGATTCTACATCTTTAGATTTCTTCATATCTCCATCAAATTTAGGCAGATTACCTTTCTAAAATTCCTTTGGCATATAATCCTTTTCTTTTCTTCTTTGATGATGATGATGATGGCACCTCCTATTAGTAAAGCTCGAATATACGCTAGATTGGTGCACAAAAGTGTTGTTCCTTCCTTCAGTGGTACTTAGCGGCACATTCCCTTTCACAATGTCTTCACTCTACCACCTATGCCTCTTCCTGGAATTGCTACCATCTGCTCCATTTATTTTATATTTTGATTCTTAAGGGCTTCTCTTACCTCTGTGACTAGTGCCCATCTCACGTTACGTCTTCATTTGCAAATTTGAGAGGCTTTGCAAGATAACTGCATTGATTTTAGCTTGCTTTTCTTAGGCTCTCACTAGCTTTTCATTATCTACAAGAATTCCCATTTTTAAGGACAAGAAATTCCATTAATAGTTGCACCAATGGTTGTTAGTTACCTTTTGCTACAAGCTTGGTGACCCCTAAAAGGTATACATCACTCACACTGCACCCTATAGTGAAACACAAAGCCTACAACAAGCATACAAGAAATTATGTGCACTTACCTAGGCATGATCGGTATAATAGAATAAGAAATAGAGCTTATGAAGGGTTCTCAAGAAACTTTGCTATTAGCAGGGAAAAATGTTGGCACTTGCCTTTGGGGAAAAATGTTGGCAGTTGGGACAATTTTTGACTGCCTCAATGAAATCACTAAAGAGAGAAGGCCAAAAGTAACCAACGCGCATGACTTTCTAGGAAGTGGCCATATCAGAGAGGTAACCACTAAAAGCGCCATAGGCGTTTAGCACTTGCTATTCTTCAAGATGGGTGAGACAATGATGAATGATAATATCCCCACCGCAACGATAAATATCATCATCAATGAGAAGGTAGCAAGGATCCTGGTATAAAATTCACAGTCAATCATCATGAGTAAGATGGGGGTTGAATTTTTGAGTTCATAAATATGTGAGAATATGTTTGTACCAAGGATCTTCCAAAGTGATGATGAACAAGTGTTCATTCTGGAGGTCGTCATTAACTGACAGATCACATTCACAAGTGGGTAGTTCAAAAATGAGTTCGGCAAGGGCAAAACCTTTCTTACTCTTGGGCGTAACGAACTCAAGATCGAATTCCTGGAGGATAACGATCCAATGTGCATACTTCCCATTGATGATCCATCGACCCAATAGGAAGGTCATGGGGTTTGAGTTTGTTATGACCTTGGTGGTATGCATAAGGATATAGTGACCAAGATTTTGGATGGAGAACACGACAACCAGCGCTAACTTCTCTTTGTGAGAATAGTTCACAGGGGGACCTACAAGGTTCTTACTAACATAGTATATAACATGCTCATTCTGATCATCATCTTCCTAAATAAGGACCCCAACAACTGAATAGACAGAAGCTGAGATGTACAAGATGAAATCCTTGGTGAAGTCAGAGGAACTGATCAAGGGAGCGGAAGTGAGAGCATGCTTTAGGGCATGAAAATAATATTGAGCATGATCATCCCAAAAAAATGGAATGGTTGAGCAAAGGAGTCTAAGAAACCCATGCGAAGTGGTCACATAGTCAAGTACGAATCTATGAAGGAAGTTTTCCTTGCCTTGAAGGATTTGTAACTAGTGCAAGGCGCGAGGAGGCGACAGCTCGATAATGGCTTGAACTTTTAGGGGGTCAAGAGTGATACCGTATTTCAACACAATGAAGCCTAAAAGATGGCCAACAGGAACATAAAAGACACATTTCAACAGATTGAGATGAATTTTTTATTTGTGACACTGAAGAAAAATGGTGCACAAATCATGAATATGTTGCGCCCAATACCTAGAATGAGTGGTGAGATCATCAATGTAAGCAAGGATAAGGTGTGCCAAGTCATGAAAATAGTATGACATGGCCTGCTCAAATTTTTCCCCAGTGTTCTTTAAGTCGAATGGCATGACCCTATATGCAAAGGTTCCCCATGGACTAATGAACCCAGTCTTTAACTAATTGGCATGACGAACATTGATTTGGTTATACCCAAAGAATATATGCACAAAGGATAGAACCCCGTGTCACGCACACTCATCAATGATCTAGTCAATAAAGGGTGTGGGAAAGTCTTCTTTGGGACAAGCTTTCTTCAGGTCGTGAAAATCCATGCAGACATGAATGAAGCCTTACTTCTTGAGAACATGAACCAGATTGGATGCCTATGTGGTATACTCAATGGGATAGATGAAATCCACCTGCTTGAGCTTGTTGATCCCAACTTTTATGGCCTCATGAGGAGAAGGGTGCATGGGTCTCAACTTCTGATGGACATGAGTGGCATCGGCCATGTCTCAATATAGTGTTCAACAATAGCAGAATCAAGTTTAGGCATCTCAAAGTAAGAGGCGAAAACATCATGGAATTCTTTGAAGAGCTTGGTGTAAGTTTCAATTTCTTCGGGGTGCAGTGTGCCCCCAAGGTAATGTTTTCTTTGACCCTTGGTTTATCTAAGATGTTGATTTTAATAGTAGGAGAGAAGTTGGCCACATTCCCTTATTCAAAAGCATCTAAGGTAGGGATGGGATTTCAAAACCAATCGACTTCATCATGATGAAGTATTTTGATTCCACAACATATTTGTCATGAGACTGTTCATGTGGCAAGAAGTATGCACGATGGTGCATATCATCCCAAGGGTAATTACGGGTAGACAGAGTTTCCATGATGTCCTCATCAAAATGAAAGATGTGTGAATGGGAGGAATATTGACTACATGATGCAGCGATGGTATTTGGTGCATCATCCTAAAAAATGAGGTTCACATACACATCATCTAGAATGGTAGATGATGAGCTAGTAGATGTAAAATATACTAATGTTGAGACTTGGGGTTTCAATTAAGGAGGTTCGATAGAAGCGCACTTAGAAACCTCAAAGATGTTTTCCTATGAGGAACTTAAGGATGACAATAGGTAAAGGATATGGATCGTGGAGTCTGTCATCTTGAAATTGGGTGGAGGGATCACGATGGTGGGACCAGAGTCCCCCTACTCTGGTGTACTAATGGTAGCAAAATCCATGGAAGAGGATTAGGTGATCCACTATGAGTGACCTCATATTCGCAAAGCACATGAAGGAAATCACAAAATTCATCGAGACGAGGGAAACAAACGGAATAGTGACCATGATGATTGTACAAGGCGCAAGGGTGATTTGTGCATAACGTTTTGAGTTTCTTGGCTGGACCTGGTAGCATAACTTGGACCTTAGGAATATTATACTCAGGAAATTTTTCATGAATCAAAGGTTTGAGATGAGGGAGTTTAGGAAAATTATTGGTGGCATGCCCAAAAACTTTATACAGAGTGCATTGAGGTGACGAATTTGGGGATTTGGGGGTTGGAGGAGCTTAGGGAGCCTTGTCCTTTGGTTATGTCCTCTTGGATTTGCCCCGTGTATAGATGATTTTGCAATAGGAGTGGGTTCTTGTTGAGGTTGTGGTGGAACTAGAGCAGTGGCAACGGCCTAAGGGACAAGTTGAACTGAGGTCAAAGCATGATATGGTCTTAGCTGATTAGGCGGAGTGCTTGTAGGGGGATCAATGTACCATACTAGGATCACCAAAGTCATATTAGGGAGGACTAGAGAAGCCATAATGGGACATAAAAGATTCCTGGAGGAGGAAACAAGAAAGGTATCTAGCCTGCAGGGTAATGTCCCAGTGGAATAGCTCTTGGATGGTTGAGACCTGGAGGAATAGTTCATGGTGGGAACAGAGGAGAGGCACCCACAAACGAAGAGGGTCTTAGGTGGGTGGATCCATATGGCTTGGCTGAGGTGGGAACAAAAGGATGCTGAGGAGCTAGCTATTGTTCAAATGTAGTAGTATGCTTGCAAACAACCTGTGACGCTTGTAACATGCAAACACTCAAAGAGATAGGCTCTAAGATGAGAGGGGGGGACTAGGAAAAGCACCCAACAATGAGGATTCTTTGTAGACTTCGGGTGAGACACCTAAGGGAGGAGTAGAGTATTGTTTGTTAGACCTCGAGGAGATAATGGACCCAGGGGAGGTCAAGGATGTTGGTGCGCAGTATGTCAACTAATCCATGCTGATGATCTTCCCTTCATGGGGGAAGCACATCTTGTGAAAAACTACAGACATGACGGCTAACATGGCATAAGTGTAACTACGACCCAAAATAATGTTGTAATCTAGAGGGGCATCAATAACCTCAATGTCTGCATGAGAAGTCTTGCCCACAAGAGTCATTGGACAATTGCAATACAGGCCAAGTGGATGGGAGGAGTGACCACCCAAAGCATGCAAAGTGATGGTGGATGGGGATAGCTTAGGTGACTTTAGTTGTTTCCAAATGGTAGTGGACATCACATAGGTAGATGCACGTTCATTAATAATGCATCGGGAGATGATGATATTATGTAGTATTTAGAAAGCAACGGATGAAGGTAATCAGGTATGTTCTGATGTATCAACTAGGAAGATAATAAAACGATCGTCGAAAGGATCTACTGTGCGCAAAGCCATTATTAGAGATTTCTTTTGAGATGGGCATGACTGGATTACCTCCAATGTCGAAATGGCAGGAGATGATTTTTCCAAGTCATCTACTATATTGTATGTATGGGCAGCTCGGTTAGAAGTCACATTACAATCTAATGGTCCCTTTGGGATCTTAAGAATTGACTCAAATTTAGGTTGAGGGATTTGTAACTGGCCATTTGGTGTTGTAAGAGGCTCAGTAGATGTTTTGGTTTTGGACTTAATGACGGACAAAGTCAAGGGCTTATCATATTGATGCGACCAAGTTTGCAAGTTGATACCAAAGGTATTGACCTCGTTAGAATTCATCATGAGGATTTGGTAGTCACCAGGACAAAAAGGTTGAGGGGGATGGGTTGGTTGACCTAGTTGAGGTTGAGCAGCAACAAATCCTTGCTGGAGGAAAGGATTTGTAAGCACTATTGGTGAGATGGAACAAGACCCTAAGGAAATTGTTGGATGGGCAGTTGACCTCTAGAAGTTGCTTAAGCTTCCCACATTTGGCACATCTGGGGTAAGAGAGGGCACTCATGTGTAGAATGGCCATGTACACCACAACATGCATAAGGCTTGTTCATACGAATAACCTTGTTCTTACTGGGTTGATCACCCTGTTGTTGGTTGTTGGTCTTAGGATGGTTCTCCTAGGGTTCACTAGGTTGATTACCTTGGTTACCATGGTTACCATTGTTACCTTTCCCCTTATTCTTTTTCTTCGAAGTTTGGGGATTGGTCACACTCTGTTGTGAAAACACTTGACCCTGAGAGAGTGGTGGTTGTTGGGGCTGAGGATGCATGGGAGGCTACAGTGTTAATGCTTGAGGGGTTGGAGTGCTCGGTTGTGCATAGGGATAAGATGGTGGAGGGGCAATGTTTGGTAGACAGGTTGAGCATTGGGTAGCCCTGAAAACATGTTGCTAACAGGAGGGGCATAAGCATTGGAGGAACTAGTGCTCCCTTGCGGATAGCCATAACTTTACTGAGTATATGAAGAAGGATTTGAAATGGATCCAATGATACCATCGATGGCATGATATGCCCTTGGTGCATTGGCACCACCAGGACAGAGGAGGTCTAGAATGACGGTATAAACATAACCGGATTGCACATAAATCAAGTCATATCTCAGAGCGGTTTGGAGAGCTTCTTCTTCTATCTGAGGAAAATGAGATGCAACATCTTTGGAAATAGGAGATAAAAGTCTTCTAAGAAACCAATTGAGGTAAACATAGTCTTGAAAGGGTGGATCACGAACCATTATCCTCCTTCTACTCCATTCCTGGACATGATTGAAAAGATGGGTGGTATACGATCGATGGAATGTGGTCAAGAACTTCGTACCAATGTTGTATCAAAGAGGTAACTGGAAATATGAGAGGAACACTTTAGCAAGTGTTTGTAAAATGGAATGAGAAGCAGTGGGCTGGTATACATACCACTTTGCAACATATCTAGTGAGCGTGCGTTGGAACAATTGAAGATGAATGGATTCATCGGTGATGGAATTGGATAAACACCACATATGGAAAGAGCATACATGATTAGTGGGGTCCTCTCCAGGATTAGCCTCAAACTTGGGAATGTTAGAGGGAAGCTTAGTCGGCATAGCTGGCCAACTAGAATCGTGGTGTATTCAGTCATTTATCAACTAGCTAAAATCTGGGAGACTTAACCCAGCCATGAAAGGTAGTAGAGGAGCTACCAAAATAATTCCAGAAGTAGTTTCACTAGATGTGGTTACTGGGGTAGAACCAAAGCCAACGCTAGGTTGGGTTCCTACATAGCAGTGGGTCTAGACATGGTGACAGTATGCAGTGAAGGAGGCTTGAAATCAGATGAGGAATCAGATGAACCAGAAGAGGGGTTGGTATGGGGACTCGGGGGACTATGAACTCAAACCTGCGGGGATGAAGGCCCAAGAGTCTCCATGAAAAATGCCTTAGTGGCATAATGGTGGTAACACATAAGTGACATGGAAATGGGGAAGGGAGACCAATAAGATGTTTTTGTCTCTGAGTGGGGAGATAAATTAATTAAGTTAAGTCTTGGCTTGGCGGTGTAAACCAAGTTCCCTTTTCTTAAGGTGTGCTTGTGTGTGTAAATATGTTTATTAATTAAGCCAATATTGTGTTTGACAAAAGAAAAAAGATTTATGAAATAATCTGAAATTAAAAACAGAAAATGAACAACAAATAAATTAACTAAAACCCACCCAAACTAGGTTTCCAAACACTGTCTTGGTTGGTGGAGAAATCAACTGAAAACACAATAAAAAGGCTAAAAGATCTAAGTGTTGGCGTGATGGGGATCAAATGACATTATGCTACTAGAAATTGGTGCAACAACGACAAAAAACTAGGCAGGGGAATTGCTGCAAAAAGATAGGGAGATGGGTGTGAAACCTAGGGTAAACAGTGGTACCCAAAGGTGAATGACCAAACAAGTTTTAAAATGAAACTTTGTATGGAAAAAACCTATCTTTGAAGATCTGAAACAAGAAGGTACAAATCTGGAAAATATGGTTGAAAGAGGTGCAAAAACTTAGACTTATTACTCAGTTAAACTCCTCCTATAAACGTGGAAGTGTACTATAAGCCCTAAGGGGATAAATTCCACTTCGACGAGAAAAATAGAGTAGATCAAGGCCTAAGAGGGATAGGACAGTGGTCAACCAACCCAATAGACAACTCTCGGGAACACCTAGAAACAGATCTGAAAAAATCCCAGAAACCCTAAAAATCGTAGGTACTGACCTGATTCCTGGGAGATCACACTTTTTGGGCTAGAAGGTGTGCTCTGGATCTCTTGATAGCACTTTTGGGGTAGAAAAGTGTGATTTATTCTCCTTGATTCCTGGTCAGCAAGTCTCGGAAATAATTGTTGTCTCTGTGGCGACTGCATCATGTGACCTGTAGAAAAGACCATAAAACTTATGGAAGCTATAATTTTGACTGATCTAGGGTTAGAATGCTAGTACAAAACATTAAGAGACTGAATTTGAAAAAATAAAAACAAAAAGAACAAAAACAAAAACAAACAAACAACAAAAAACAAAAACCTTGTAGAGTTGTCAATTTTGTTATAGTGTTTTCTTCTCATATGTGTACGAAAAGAAATCACGTAAGCCTGTAGATGACAAATAGGGTCAACAATATAAATGGTTGCTAAACATTATATACCTGAAAAAAATGATAGAAACAAAACCTACCAAAGCCCTGATCTATTCCACAATCATAGTTAAACAACAAAATGAAAAAGTAATAAATGAGGGTAACTTCAATAATCCAATGGAGACCATATATATAAAGGATATATTTTATTAAACAACACCTGTGAAGGGAACAAATAAATGTTACCAGCCCCCCTCTATGGGATGGGTTTTGGCTATCCTCAAATGTCTTTAGCTTTTGTAGAGTCTCTCTCCTTTATAATGTGTAAACCCAACAAATGAATTGTTTGAGCTCAGTAGGAACTCAAATGGAAAAGAAAAATGGTGTGCGATGGTGATAATAATCAGAGTTACAATAGTGAGTGCAAAAATGAAAATAATCGAAAGTGAAAAATGAATGGAAAATCATCTTATTTGTAACAAAATATTAGGTTATCCTTGAATAATGAGCAACAACAAAATATTATTAACCCCATTCTAGAAATAACCACTTGGAATATTTTATTATATTTGGTTAGGAGGGAAAAAGTATTTAAACTTCTATTTAGAAATAATAAATAAATAAATTATTTATTTATCATCTCAAGAAATATGGTTAAGGAATAATAAGCAAATAATGATTTATTTAATTATTCATAAGGGATTTAGTCAAACTTGACAAGGAATAATAATTAATTAGTGATTAATTAATTATTCCTAGAGAAAAATAAGATAATTAATAATTTATCTGTTTATTTTTCATAATTGGGTCGAATGTGACAATGAATATTAATTAAACAATGGTTTAATTAATTATTTCTAGAAGATAATTAAATAAATAATGGTTTATTTAATTATTCTTCATGGGTTTAATTATAAATTGTTTAACAAATGTGCTTTATTAATTAATTTCTCAGAGTGAAAGAAATTTTACTATCGTAAAATTGGCCTTACATGGCGTATTTCGATCCATCCAGTAAATTAAGGCTAGATGATTGATATTTTGTGATAACAGATGCAATGGAGAAAAGAGGATAAGGCTGCAAGCACTTTTCTGAAGAAAAACTTATTCTTAAGGGATGAAGAGGCAATTAAGGAAAAAAAATGGGACAAGAAGGGAAAGCCTTCCCTATCCTTAGAATGAGTTGAGCTATCACATTCCCAAATATATTTCTTATGAAGGGAGGCTCAATATAATATATGGCTAGCAATTTAGACTCCTCCATGAGTTGATATTTGGAGAGGACTTACCCATTAACAAAAGACTCAATGTACCCTACTTCTTGATGCAATCAATCATAGGCATGAGCCTAAAGGTCCAACAGGGAAAACATCAACAATTGGCACACCATGGACTTATTAAGTTAATACTAGAGGATTCCTTGAGCCAGATAATAATCCCTATTCAATGGTCCACATTTAGAGACATGGACAAAGAGGTTGTGATTGACATAGAAGCCCTTGAATTTGATAGGGAAAATACCTCTAGTGGTGAAGAAGAGATACAAGAAGATGAAGAAGAACTTGAAGAGGAGGAAGAAGAACAAGAGAAGTAGAGGAGGTAGAAATGGATAAAACAAAGGAAGGAGAAACAAAAGGAGAAGAAGGAGAAGAGAAAAGTGAGGAGGAATAATAAAGGCAATAAGCAAGCCTTGAGGAACATACCAATGAAGGGGAGGAATCTCCAAGGTTTTCTCTTGAACCCACTGAGAAGGAGGCAGTTGCTACCTTGACTTCCCTAAGCACACCTATCAAGTCAAAAGGGAAAAGATAGAGGCAGACTCCCATCTATTTCAAAACTATTGGGTTGTGTTATATTCTTTCGACAACTAGCCCACATAGTTAAATGGGGGTTAGAGGGGAAGAGGTCACAAGGGGTTTGAGGGGTACCTGTAACCCCACTCTATGGGGTCCGAGGCAGCGCCTCAGAACATTTTGGTTTTGGACCGTTAGGTTGCGTAGACCCACCTATGGTTTTGTGCTTGATTTTCGCACATGTTTTTTGGACGCGATGGTTTTCGGTCCATGGTATTGGACACGATGGTTTTTCGGTTCATGGTATTGGATGCTTTGACATGTATAAACATGTATTGTAACATTGAAAGGAATATAATGAAAAATCAACCTGGTAGTCCCGGTTTTGGGATCTAGGGGAAAATCTCTATGTATATGTGTTTTATGTGTTATGCTCTCACATTGTTTATTTTCTGTGTTTTAGAATTCGTATGCAGGTAATTTCTGTACGGGATTAAAACCTATAAAAACAAGGAGGAGCACCAGGATCAATCAAGGGAAACTACAAACACCCACTAGGACTCCAATATTAATTGAGGAGTCACCAAAAGAGAAAGAAAATATAGTCTCCCTTGACATAAAAGGTGAAGAGGTCACATCAACACATTAGCTTCCCCAAAATCTCCCATCACCTATTTTAGGAGGCCTATCACTAGGTGAGCATCAGTAAATCAAGACAAGGCACCGTTGATCTCATTTCAGAGAGGAAAAATCCTTCTACTGGATCCTAAGATAGGCCGACAGTAAACTCTATAAGCACTATACGAAACATACAAAAATCTATAGGAAGGACAACAGTGAAAGAGGGAAGGCAAGGAAGCAACAACGCAAGTGCAAGAGCAGGCATATTCTCCAAAGACATCCGAGGGAGTGTTCCAAAAGCTGCAAGATTGTAGCCCACAACCCAATATGATCTCTTATTACAAATTAATTAGAGGAAGAGTAATACCACATCAATTTTCAATCCCTCTCTTCTTTGAGCTTGAGAAATAGAGGAAGGACACATCACTAGATGAAAATTTCCAAACCAAAGAAAGTAGAGGATGTGGGCCATATGGAAGAGAAACTCCTAGAGATGGGAAGAGAGTTGAGTAAGATAAGATATAGGGAACAAATTATGAGATCTCAACTATAGGAAGAAACCACATGGCTAAGGAGGCAATTACAAGAAAAAGAGAACCAATTTGACACCATGGAAAGCCTCTCCATGGAGGCACTCTAGTGCAAGATTCCACCAAAATCATATGCCTTGTACCTCAAAGATCGATGGCAGAAATTTTAGATGAGGACACTAACACATCAAGGGACTATGACTTTCCAAGACTATAAGAATTTCATTGAACTACGTGACAAGACCACCCTAGAGGATAAGGCCAAGATAAATGAATTCTACTTGCACAACTTTGCCTTAACAACTTGAATGTCTATGACCCGAATAAAAAGTTCTGGGAACTACAACTAATGGCCCTTGCATCATGGAGGTGAAGAGGGTGTTGGAAAGAGAAGTAAGGGAGCCCCTTTACATCAGAGCATAACAAATAAATTCAATTGTTGTCATTAGCACCCACAACATCATTTCCAATGATCCCCCACTTGCACCAAGATACCTAGCTACACAAGAACAGGCAATCACACATTTTGAGAATACCTTGAGATTGCTAGGGTATGAAAGGAAACAAGCATACCAGAGGAGATGGAGCACCCTACCATGCAACCTAAGGATAAGAGAGTATCATTCCCCTGAAAGGATGAGAGATGCACTAGAAAGGACCCCACTATAAAAGAATGCAATGCAGAGACTCAAAATCAATTGGATTGGTTTGAAACCCAGTCCACCCTTGTTGTTGGGTATGGTAGAAGGTATAAAGGAGGAAGAGGAAAGAAAACAATGGGAGGAAATAGATAAATATGCAGGGTTTTATCCACAAGAGGAAACTCCATCAACAGAGGCTTGGGATGACAGAGAGGCCACAAGAGATATGAAAGATATGGACATAGCCTAAGTTGCTCAGAGGATGAGCAAAACTTTAAGTAGGGAGGTGATGATAAGGCTCATCTATAGGTAAATCATATGGGCCTTAATGCCACTCTCCAGCTTATTGAAATTAACTTTTCTCACATTTCTTTACATATTTTATTATATTTTTCTTAGTGAGAAGGGTAAAGGTGAGATGTTATGTCATGTGGACTAATGTACATTGATTGTAGGATTTAGAGTAGTTTTGGGCTAATTTAAGTATAGGAACTCGAAGTCTAATTTAAGTACAAGAACTCGAAGTAGACAATAAAGAGGAATTTTAGGAGATTCTATCTCTCTCCTTAAATCCTCAATCACTAGAAGATTCCTCCACCAATTCTCATCAGCTCAGAGTTACAAGCAACCAAGCCATTGATATTTGAAGACAAGTCAATCTCAGGTTTGGGAGACAAGCCTCCCTAATTTTTAGGAAGTTGTTGGTAGACTCAATTGTATAAATAAGAAGGCCTAGGGCCTCATTAGGATTTGACATCTTATTGTAGCCAAGAGGCAATTTTGAGTTAATATATTGTGATTGTTATTCTTATTTTATTGACATTTTGATGATAATGAAAAGGGTCTCTTTGATCCAGCACTGAGCTAACTCAGAGGGCTGAAGCTCTTTGGTTAGGACCCAACCCTAGCAATAAAGGTTCCTCTTTTTGTACATGTATTCTTAGATTATAATCATAGATTAGTTGTTGAAGTTATCTTTGCTTTTTTTAATTTACAAGTCTTTAAATGATTGGTTAGTTTTGCTTCCATTAGTTGGAGAAGTAGATCAATGTTACAGTAGTGAAAGAAAATACTTTAGAAAATCTTGTGATTGTGGCCTCTTCCTCATCTCCCTCATGGGATCATGGTTTGAGGGTCCCACTCTCACAACCCCAAAAACAGATTTATCTTTTGGTTATTACATAGCTTAGAATTTCTTGCTGAGTAGATCATTGTTTATTATTTCTTCAAAGCCCCTACAATTGTCATTTTGGTTTCTTGATTTTGATGTAGATTAGAAAGAATTCAATTCCATATATTTAAGCCATTAGCCATTAATAAATCAGTTTCTCAAATTCAACTCACCCTTTCCACATTTACATAAAGTTGTGCATAAATGAAGAAAATAACGTGTTGTTGCAAGAGCTATTGATCTACAAGGAGGAACTCATTCTACTAGCCTCATCTAAGTCTTCTCCACATCTCGCCAAATTCTACCAACCACTAATTCAAATTTATGTTTTGTAGCCACCGTGGACAACCACCTTGAGAAAATCTAACCATCCTGAAGATTTGGATTGATGCTTGAGTAGTGTGCACCTTCCCCATACCTTATTCCACCATCATACATATTCCAAGCACTTCCTTTCACCTTCCCTACCTTCCTAAAACTTTCAACTAAGTTTCCTATAGTAAATCAGGACATCTTGTAGTAACTACAGGAAATCCTGTAGCAACTATAGGAAACACTGTAGCAACTATAGGAAACACTGTAGCAACCTGTTTTGGACTATGTTGGGAAGAAATGATGATCAAAGCCTAGGGTAGGCCTTCAACTTGACTTCCATACCCCTCAATTCCATTTTGGACCAGATTTTCCATACCTTCCTCCCCTGCAAAATATTAGATTATTAGCTTAGCATTTACATTTCTAAATTGAAAACCAAAAGACTCTTTTCTGCAATATTTAGCTAGTGCATGCATACATCTGTCATAGCATTTCTAGGATAATTTCCATGCTTACTTAGTCCAGATAGCTAGATGATAGAATGTAAGGTTAAATAAGGTCTCTTCTCCAAGTAATATGTGTTAATTCTTAGCTAGGTAATTTCATGTAATTTCGTAGCACTTTCCATTTAGCACTTTCATTTCCTTAAAATAGGAAATCACTTACTTTCTACATTAAATATAGCTTTATATTCAGTGTCAGTAGTCAGCCTCCTTCTAGTCAATAAAAGACTGGTTTGAAAAACCCTAATGGTCTATCACCCCATTTGAGAATTGACAAGAGTAGATTGTTTTATCGGTTGTATATATAACATTGTCACCTCCAAGTTTGTATGAACCCTAGGTTGATAAAGTAGAGTTTGTCACCCTAGGAGTTGCAACATCCTTGCTACAATATTGGGGTTCATCAATTCCTCCACCCTAGCCCTTAGGGATTTTACGAGAAACACCATCTTCATACTCTGTCTAATGCGAACTCAAGAGGAAATTTCTCTCCCACTAGGAAGTTATTTCCTCTGTGGCTTATTTTTCCAATTGAATTTCCCTATAACTCTATACCTTCTTCTTTTCCAAGATACTGCCACTTGCCCTTCTGTTGTCTTCTTCCTTCTACAGTCTACATGTGTATGTCTTCTTCTTCTATGTGTTCCCCTAAACTTCTGGTTCACCAACTTCTAAGTGTGTGCTCCCTCCATTTGTTCAAATGTCTCCTTCATATTCCCCTTAATCTCTTTCATGGTGTTTCTTTCTCTTCTTTTCATGTTTGAGTCGTCCTCTCCTCTCGATAACCTCAGACAAATGATACTTCCAACAGATCTTTCCAACCAATTTCAAGTGAGCCACCTATTCTTTTTTCATCAGTTGGTTAATGTGGTTCAATGGCCCATTCGCTCTTTACGTGCTCTGGGTGTAGTTTCTTAATAGCATATGTCAAATTCATTTTTTGTTATGTCCTTCTTGCCTTTCAAACCTCCCAAGAGAGTAGCGTTTTGGCATAACTTCTTGTAGTTCATTATTTTTGACATATCATCCCATTAAAGGAATAATAACCAACCTTCTATGGTTATCCCAAAACAATCTAATTTTCCTCTTAAACTAAACATGCCAAGCAAGTGACCTCCCCATCCTATATATTTGTATCCCATATTCATTTATAACATTACTTTTCTCTTTCAACGATGGATTTTCATCTTGATTTGTGGAGTTGTTTCCATGTCTCATATTGTGGATGATTATGAGATGGTTGGTTTATGGTATAATTATGCTTTATTTGATGGGTTTGGTTAAGCATTTTTCTTTGCATGTTGTTTGAATTAATCCATTTTTTTATTTCATTTATGTTTGAAATTATATTTTTTATAAGGTTAAGCTCAACTTTTAATGATAATCTAAATCACATGGTTAGAAGAATGGTACATATCCTTATTTTAGGCTTGGGTTGTTTTCAAACCCATTATTTGTGGGGTATTCTAAAATAAAATAAAATAAACCTTGTATGGAACTAGTATACAATTAGCGACACTTAGGAATGGTTATTGGAGGCAAGACCAAAACTACTAAGTTTTCACCACCAAAAAAGAAGTGCATCAAAACTAACCTTAGTTAGACTAAGGTCACAAATTGAGTTCGAAAAGGTTATTAGTTGAAGGATTGACATGAACTCTAACTGGTGGAATTGAAAATAAGTAAGTATAGGGGCATGGAGCAACCATTACTAAGAGTATAAGTCTCCCAAGGAATTTTTAAAGAGATACCAAATCTCTAAAATCCTCAAATAAAAAGATCCATGGTGTCTACAACTTGTTTTGTATAAGGAATTATATATATTACATTGAGAAGAAACATAATAAGGTACAAGAGAAAAGTCAACCCAATCTATCAAATTTGCCTATGTCACATTTTATTTTTGAATATGGACACAATGTTGTAGGAGGAAGGGATAGGGTGGGCTTCCTCATCTTGCACTATGGCTACCATATGTTAGTCAACCTTGCTTCTTGATGGATTTCTTGCTTATAGATTCACCAAAAATAATAAATGGGAATCATGTCATGTAAAGTGAAGACCATTAGTAGCATTAAGAAGAATCAACATTAAATGGAGATCAAAACTAGGATAGTAGGTGGGATTTTACGTGATCATAGAATAGAGTGTTGAAAGGATGAACACACTATTGTAGTGGCTACAACCACCCTAAATTTTTTTACCTATGCTTTGTTTTGGGGCCTCCCTTCTAAACCATAGCAGCTCATTTTGGACTAATCCGGGTACTTGTGCTTTGATTGAGCCTCATCCTTTGCATATTACCTTTTATTTTCCTACTTAGTTTACTGTCTCACACACAAGCTGATCCCTTGACTTGGTTTTCATCTAGTTCTGAGCGTTCCTTAAAGAATTATGTAATCCTTGATGGAAACTAGCCTTGCTCTCAGGAATTGCACATTCCAAGCTAATAGTGAGCCTTGAGCTCAATAATTGCACAAAATCATATGAAAAACAGCCTTGAGCTAGGAAATTGCACAGAGAATGAGAGGTGGCCTAGAGCCACTAAGCCCAGAAATTGTGTAGAAGCTACTCAGTGCATGAACCAGGGAGTTGCTTGGTTCTCCCTATAAATGCGCAATCTCTTAGGGGAATGCATGGTAGTTTTTACCAAAAGAGAAAAAAGTGAACATAAAAAAGGAATCCCTAAAAATAGGGGATCTATTTTTAGTAGCCTAGAGGAGAACTTGAGTTATTTTTGAAATTGTCACCAAGTGTCACTTTTCCCTTGATTTGTGGCCTTCGCTTCATAAACCCTAAATTGACCAAAATTATTTAATTGACATTGCTAGAGCTCATTTACAAATTCGATCTTGGAACTCTAGCATTCTCAAGAAGATTAAGGAACCTTCAGTGTGATTTTCATCTCTTTTCCGGGTGAGTCTTGCTTTTCTAGTCTTTTGCTACTTTTTTTGTTGTTTTTTGTTGTTTAGCTTGTGAGAGTTCTATTTCACTTGTTTCTTTGAACGATTGCTAGTGTTTTAACTTGTTTTAGCCTATAGAAGTTTTGTTTCAAGTTTTTTATTGCATTTCCCAAGTGATGAATGAATTACCCTATCTTTGCACTAACGTTCGTCATTGCAGAGACTCTCTTCACATGCTTCATTTTCCTTCAATTTGATTAATTCTTGCACTTGTTTCACTTGCATGCATATTCACTTAGTCATATATACACTCAACATCACACCATACTTTAGATCCTCTTGATTTCACACTCCCATTAGGTAGATATGGGATCCCCTTGCCCAAATCTCACTTTTCCCTTGAATGCACTGTGCATTCTAGGAGCTCAAGGCCTCTGCATTGGCTTATGGAATTATGTGGAGGTTGCCTTGGCCTGGCTTCCCATTTCCCGAATCTTGATTTTCCCTTGCATGGACTACGCATTTTGGGAGCTCAAGTCCTTCGCCTTGGCTTTTGGAATTGCGCAGAGGCTTCCCTGCCCTGGTTCCAACTGTGCACTGCGTAGTTCTAGGAGCCAGCCTCCCAATCTAGCCACTGAGACTGTGTAATGTGTAGTCTCTCTTGGCCTAGGCCCTTTATTGAATTACACATTGCGCAACTCCAATCAGCAATCTTCCTGACTAATAGCTGGGACAACATAATGTGTATTTTCCACAGTCATCCAGTGACCCCTACCAACCATAATTAAACACTCCTTCCCATATTGACCCCATTTTGTCACTTGATCTTGTCTTGAAGTTGCTTTTGTTTCTGAGCTAATATTTTCTTGTAATGACTACCCTCTCTATCTTACAGGTATAATAGTTGTTGAGATTCTCTCATGCAGTAAGTATTAGGGAAGCAGTTAGGTAGACATCCATTCATCTACTAGTCTATGCAGACATTCAACTATTCACTGAGAAGGGCACAAAGTTGATATGGTAAAAAATTAAAGATACTTTTGCAAAGTACTTCAAGGAAGACTTACAGGAACAATAGGTACATATCAATATCCAGTGGTCAAGGTTATACAAGGTTGCATGAAGGTATCCCACCTTCCCATGTGCAGACATTATCGGCTAGATTATCTCACACATAGATCCAGAGACTATGAAACTGAGTAGAGATAATGGGATAGATCTTGCCACCATCAAGGAAGAGAAATTTTATCATATGTATCATTTACCTCAGCCAGTGAAGTGCATGGACACACTTTTCTATGCCACCCATAGCTTTGTCAACATTAGAGATATCGTCAAGCGTTGGGTGAAAGAGTCGACAAAGCTTAGATAGACACCCAATCATGTTTACAAGACAAAGTATCTTAGGAAGGATTTTCAGTTCTTGATCATCTTTGCATGTTGAATATTAATTCAAGAGAGCACATAAACCTTTCATATATTTTGGGTAGTTGTACTAGACCATTTGGTGAGTCAAGGGAATTCACTCATCTGGTCATATTTTTTGGCTCATCAGTTGATGATCCATGTGACTGACGCCGCCTAGAATCCACCCAAGAATGACCAAGTGAGATTCTACATGTTTGCATACTTACTAGTTACACTATGTCCCCAGCAGTTGATTCCTGGCATGAAATGGACATGGACACCAAAAGAGATTTTCGTCAACATATATTGCAAGTTTCTTTCTGACTGCAGCTACTGAGGAGTAATGGAAAGGCTAACTGACCATTCCATAATCCCATTGTACAGTATTATCTTTGATCAATATCCACCATCCATGTCCTGAGAAGTAATGGAAGCAATACTTAACATTGTATATTGGTATGCCTCACTAGGTGACACCTTCATCAAAGTGTTTGGTGGAGAGAAGCCTCTACATGTTCTACCAAGGTATGCCATGGACAAGTTGGTCATGCAGGAGGTCTCATATCACCTCTCCACGACGTTATTAGCAGGATTGAATAGGAATAAGAAAGCACCATGGTTTGCTCTTCCTTTGCAAATCGAATTGTACGAGATTAAGAGCCTAAACAATGTAGATGTTGAAGCTAAGGAGACATTCAAATTTGAGTTTGGCACAAAATACATTGATATGTATGATCCCCATGGTGTTTGAAAGAACCATTGTGTGAAGGTGTATTATCCATGGATCCATGGGACATTTCATTGGAACGAGGAGGACCCTTTCATGTACTATTATAATTCCTCCAAACTCCATGAGCTAGTTAGTATAGCAACAACTTGGAAGGTTGCTCTGTCGGTAACAACAGTTTAGGAAGAAACAACAATAGTCACAGTGAGAAGCAACTGAGTGCAGGACAAGGGAAAGAGAAAGGTTGTTGAAGACCTAGAGGTATATCAAAGCTGCAAGATGAAGGTAGATCCCCTTTTGGAGAAATAAGCTTTGGAAGTAGAGGCAAAGAGGGAGCAACGAATAAAGAGAGCATAGAAAAGGAAGAAATAAAAGTAGAGGCTACAGGAAGTAGAACTGAAGCTGCAAGAAAATGGGTACATGTGGAAAATGTAACATTATTTTCAAATATGTTTTAAGTGAAATTCCAAGTGTCTTTAGTGGAATATGAAAGGTCATTATGATATGTAATGAGTTATTTGTAAAGAAGTTGAAGAGTCATGAGGGTAGTTAAAGAGTCATAAAGGGGAATGTCAAGGGTCACCCCACCCTTTGTTATAAATAGAACCTCATAACTTATAGAACATGGCTTTTGGGAGCCAAGATTTTGGCTAGGCTTAGGATGAGAAAAGGATTGGGAGTATTGTGACAAGCCTTGGATTCTCCACAACATAGAGTGATTATACTTATTTGGAGGAGTAGGTGTTCTTGACTGTAATGTTACACTATTGGGGCTAGTGGTCGTCAACGATGTGCGAATGGATAGAAATTTCACTTATAATAATAATATCAGAGCCAACATGCTTTCATGCATATGTTATTATTGTAGTTGGACTATTATGGTTGCTTTAACAATGTATCTTATTTAACTTACGCATTTTCTTATGGACTAGTTTGTATGAAATTGTATGAATCTTCTTCAATACTTGTTGTTGGATCAAGTCATCACTTTAATTTGTGGACTATTCTTCATTTTAGCTTGTCATGTCATTTTGCTCATGTGTTCCTTTCAAGTTGGGTATTATTACAAGATTCTAAGGGGCACACTTCCTTTTCCCCTCTGTGTGTTAGAACCTTCATACATCACACTTGAATCTCTGTAGTGTCACACACTTTCTGTCACCCAAAATTATCATACTTATCTCTGCATGCTACTGAGGTCAAGGCATTACACTACCGCCCATTGTTAGGACCCCTACTCCAAATGGTTTGGGGTATAGGTGGGACTTCTTATCGGGGGGATCCTGTGAATGTCGGCGGGTCCAACACCATCAACATTTCTGGTGCTAAAAAGAGGGTCAAATGAAAAGCTAAGCCCTCAAAGTTTTCTTTGAATTTCTACACATATTTCATGAAATCATAACCCAGACATGTTTCTCTCACGATGTCGATTTTGAAGTGCTGATGAGAGTTATAGATGACTTGTCCAAATATAAATTTAATGGCGATAATGGAACACTCTTGTTCAGACACACAATTTCCCTTTCTAGCTTCTGTGACAGGCATGATGTCCCCTTGAATGACATTTCCTATGGGTTGTTCGCTTTCACATTCAAAGGGTGTGCAAAGAAATGGTGTCAAACATTACCCACAGCCTCTATACACTCTTTTGATGACATGTTCAGATAATTATGCCATACTTTCATTCTCTATGACTGTAAAGCACTTAGTCAAAAAATCTTAAAATTGCAAAAAATCACGTGATGAATCTCTTCAAGATTTTAACGATTATTTTCTTCACTACTGTTATGATCTGTAGCTGAAGTTGACTAGGAATTTTTGGAGGAAATATTTCAATATCTTTTTCACATTTATGAGAATCCACATGAATTAGAATCTTTTGAACCTCTCGCAACATACCTCGGTGTTAGATATTATAAATCTAAGACAGATGAGGTTGTTGTCCCAAGTGACCCTCCATCCCCTTCTCCTCAAACAACTCTAGCTCCATAGGTCAAGGCGGGAAAGGTTGAGAATCCACCTATTGATCAATCACCGTCTCCTTCCACCCCACCCACTTAGTATTTCTATGTAGATTTGGACTATAACCCCAATGGTTTTCATGTGCTCTTATATGCTCAATCCTCATCATTTGGTCCCTTTGATCCTTTTGATTTTGGTGTGTCGTGTTCATCTATCTTGGATCTCACATATGATGTTCACGAGGATCAAGTTTTGGACAGAGCTGGTGTTGAACAACCCACCTGCGTTATAATTTTTTATGAGTATGTGTGGGAGCCTGAACAAGAATATGTGTTGAACAATGACCTCCTTTTGTCTGCACCTCATCTACTTTATCCTAAGATCTTCCATGATTCTTCTATTTTTGTTCGATCTTGTGAAAATTCATTTCTCGGTGTTTCTATTTCCGATCATTTACAAGACACACAGGATGCCAGTTTTTCATTTGATTTCCGACATGACACATCTATCTTCCCTGATCGACCCAATCTTTTATATTACATTTTTGGAGACATAGAGGGTGAAATTTCTCATTTCTCATCATCCCCTCTTTATGATTCTTCATATCATGAGGATGTCATTGTCCATTATATTGATTTTTCTGATCGTGGTTTTCGTGATCTTTTCATTCATTCATCTGATCACGATTCTGATTTTTCTAATATTGATCTTTCTAAGCCACTAGTCTTGATGATCCATCTTCTAATTAATGGAAACTCCTGAAGGTGTCAAGGCACTTTAGTGCAAGTTGATGGTTATATAAGGTTCTCATAGCCTTGAGGTTAGTTCCACTTTTGGTTAGAAATCTATTGAACTTTTCCATGCTCCTCATCACTTTGTTCTTTAAACTGAAAATCTATCTATCTCACATTTTTCACATCCTCCACCAAAATCACACAATCCTATTGTTCATGCATTGGAGGAGTCATATGTAGCAAGCACTATTGTGAAATAGAAGTTTTCTTCTTTATTTATGTTTTCTCATTTGTCAAGTTCGAAGGTGTGTACATGCTTGTCTTCCACGCGCAATGTGACAAGACACCATGATGCATCCGCATAGTGCCTTCCATGTGCTTTATGTCTTTACTTTTTTATGGATGCATTCAATCTTCAAATGTATTGGTTTACATTGTTGTATCTTTATTGTTTGTTGGTTCACTTTCATATATTTCTTATCAATCATGCTCTCACCTACATGGGCCAACCAAAGTGTCAATGATGCATTGGAAGTATCACTTTACATGAGTTGGCCTATGCCCTGCTTAGGTTAGGAGTAGGAGTAGTATTTTATTTTCTTATTTGTTTCCTAATTTGCTTACCTTTTTTACTTTGTCTTGCTTCTTTCCTTTTCTTGTTTTCTTTGCACCTGTAGGTTAGTTTCTGCATGAAACCATGTTTGGCTTCTTAGACAAGAAGTATGAAACCCAATAAGAACTTGTACAACTATCAAAACTTGGTTTTCTGTCTATTCTCCCTCTTTATGAGAATATTTAATTTCTTCTAGTTGATGATGCTCTGATGGAAAATACATTCCTTTCAGAGGGAGTCACAGTGAAATCAAATTCTTGCACTCCTAACTAGTACCACCTACTCTAATCAGTTTTCTATATTCGGTTAACCCTTGTCAACTCAATCAAGTAGATTGAGGAGAGGGGGAAAACCTTAACAAGTATGTTAGAGGTATATATATATATATATATATCCTTCTCTTAAGGGACAAACTCTTCTTCTCTCAATAAGTTAAGAAAATAAAAGCTGAAAGAAGAGAAAGGCTTCCTGCACAGAGAGGTGAAGCAAGTAACTTCGTAGGGGTACCATCCAGGCTCGCTGGTAGTGGAGCAGTGTTTTTGTTCTTGAAGCGACTTCACTGGGGTATTGTCCAGGGCTATTGGAAGTGGAGAAACACCAAAGATGAAACTAAAACTTTGATAATATAATTTACTTATGCATTTATATACCCCTCATCCCCAATAAAAAATTCTTAGTTTGACTTGGCTTGGTATGCGTGGTGTCGACAAAGAGAATGGTAGGGACTATATCTTTAACTCAAGCTAGTGAAGAAGCTATGATAACTGAACAACTAAAAAAAATACTTATGGGAGAGTTAGACTCATTTTGCACGATACAAGATCCATAAAGAGAGTTGGAGTTCTACTAGTGTGTCGCCAATGTTGTAGCGGCTACAACCACCCTCCAAATTTTTTCCTATCCTCTATTTTGGAGCCTCCCTTGTAAACCATAGCAGCTCACCTTGCACTAATTCAAGTACTTGCTCTTTGATTGAGCCTCATCCTTTGCATCTTGTCTTGTGCTTTCTTACTTTGTTTACTATCTGACCCACAAGTCGATCTCTTCACTTGGTTTTCATCCAGTTTTGGGCTTGCCTTAGATAACTTTGCAATCCTTGAGGGAAATTGACCTTGCTCTCGGAAATTACGTAGTCCAAGTTGACGGTGAGCCTTAAGCTCAAGAATTGAGAAGCATCAGATGACAACCAACCTTAAGCTAGGAAATTGCATAGAGAATGAAGCACATGGACACACTTCTCTATTCCACCCATAACTTTGCGAACACTAGAGATATCATCCAGTGCTGTGTGAAAGAGTCATCAAAGTTCAGACATACACCCAATCATGTTTACAAGACAAAGTCCCTCAGGAAGGTTGATTAGTTCTTGATCATATTTGCATGTTGAATATACAGGCAAGAGAGTGCAAAAAAATTTCTTGAAGGTTGGCTAATTGTACTGGACCAATTGGTAAGTGATTGTAAGCCATTCAACTGGTCATATTTTTTGGCTCATCGATTGATGAACCATGTGACTAACTCCCAGAATCTACCCAAGAATGAGCAAGTGAGATTCTACATGTTTGCATACTTACTAGATGTAATTTATGCCCAGTAGTAGTTTCCTATCATGAGCTAGACATGGACACTAAAAGAGAATTCCATCAACATATATTACAAGTTTCTTTCTGACTGTAGCTACCGAGGAGTAATGGTAAGTTTAACTGACCATTTCATAATCCCATTGTATAAGATTATCTTTGAGTAGGATCCACCTTGCATGTCCTGAGAAGAAATTGAGGCAATACTTAACATTGCAGTTTGGTATGCCTCACTAGGTGTCACCTTCATGAGGGTGTTTAGTGGAGATAATCCTCTACATTTTCTATCAATCTGGTCATGCAAAAGGTCTCCTATCACCTCTCCATAGGGTTATCAATAGGACTGCATAGGAAGAAGAAAGTTTCATGTCTTGCTATTCCTTTGTGGATCATATTGTACAAGATTAAGATCTTAAAATATGCAGATGTCGAAGCTAAGGAGATCTTGAAATTTGATTTTGACACCAACGAATTTAATCCATATGATCCCCACAGTATTTGCAAGAACCATTGTGCAAAGGTGTACTTCCCATGGATCCATGGGACATTTCATTGGCATGAGGAGGACCCTGGTACTATTGCGAAGCCTCCAAACTCCACAAGTTGTTCAGTATAGAAACAACTTGGAAGTCTTCTTTGTAGGCAACAATAGCTCAGGAAGCAACAACAACAACAACAGTGAGCAGCAACCTAGTGTAGGACAAGGGAAAGAGGAAGGATGTTTAAGATCCAGAGGTAGAGAAAATCTACAAGATGAAGGTAGATCCCCTTTTAGAGAAAGCAGATTTGGCAGTAGAAGTAAAGAGGGAAAAATGGATAAAGAGAGAAAATAGAAGGAAGAAATAAAAGCATAGGTTGCAGGAAGTAGAACTGAAGCTATAGGATAAGGAGAACAAGTTGAAGGAAGAACAAGAGCTTAGGAGGAGAGAAACAGAAGATAAACAGAAACATTAGGAAAAATAAAGGCAAGGAGAGATGACAGAGAAAACAACTCCCATACACGTTGAGGAGTTGGAACGGTCGACTGTTGAAGAAGAGGGTGAACAAATACAAGATTAGAAGCTTGGTCAACATACTGAAAAAATTATTGAAGTGATAGACATTGAGTTGGAACAAGAACCACAAAATGAAGACATTGACTTTCTACTAAGAGCACCAGAGGTCATCTCTTAGTCTCCACCACCTCCAGTGTTAGAACCAATCCAGAGTGAGAAAGGAGAGGTTGTTCTCCTTGATGATGATCTAGTTATGGATATGTACAATCTATCATTTGATGGGTTAGAGAAGAGGATTCTATAGGTGTGGAGGAATCACTTCCCGAATGATCACGCATCACCTACATTCATCAAGGAAATGATGATAGTGCTAGATATCAAAAAGCATCCATCTACCCTTTCCAATTCCACCTTGGCCTATGCAGGAGCAACACGTTCAAATGTTAAGTTATTGTTAGCCAAGAATGAACAACTGGAAAAGAACTTGCAGGCTTCTAGGAAAGAGGTAGAACAAATCAAAGAGAAGATTGCAATTTCCACAATGGGGGAGATGAGGAAAGTGATACTTGTTGAAGTATCAACACTTGAGACTACCATGTGGAAGCTCTATGATGGATTTCCAATCATGCATAAAGTAGTTGTCCATGTGCATAGATTACATCAATGGAGCAAAGAGTTTGTCCAAACTCTCAAGAACATACATGCTTCCATTGCCCATGTGCAAGAGTGGACAATGCAGTACAAAGGATCCCTTCTTCACTTCCAAAGAAGATGAAGCCACAAACAGAGTTGGAGAAAGAAAAGGTCTAGATGTTGATCCAGAACTATGAGTAGCTCACCCCATTCATTAGTAGCATGTAGGTGTCATATAAACAGTCATATAATAATGTGGATTTCATTGTGAGAATGCATAAGATTCACTACATCAGTTCCCTCACCGAGGTAGACCCAAGAACCAAGTCCAAATAGAGATCGATGAGTATGTGGAGAAGTTGAGGCAAGAGGCCACCATGGAAGACTTGGAGCTGAGCACACATAACATGCATAATTACATTGGTGGTCTAGTCATGGTCCACACCATATGCTTCAGGATGAGTTGGATATAGGTTCCAAGACCATATACCTGGATGCTATGGACGCAAGAGTCTGCTATCAGAAAGACACCATCAAGCAGTTTGGGTACATTCTCACATAGTACGAAGCTTGGCATCAATATGTGACTGAGAAGCACCAAGTGGATGTTGTCGACTTGATATTTCCCCAAAATTCGGAGCCATAGTGTTTTGTCTTGTTAGGCTATCTCTAGCCTATTTTCTCTTGCATGGGTACATGTGGAAAATATAACATTATTTGTAAATATGTTGTAAGTGAAATTCCAAGTGTCATTAGTGGAATATGAAAGGTCATCATGTTATGTAATGATTTATTTGTAAAGAAGTTGAAGAGTCATGAGGGTAGTTAAAGAGTCACAAAAGGGAATGCCCAGGGTCACCCCACCCTTTATTATAAATAGAACCTCATAAATCATAGAAAAAGGCTTTTGAGAGCCAAGATTCTGGCTAGGCTTAGTCCTAGACAAGGCTTGGGAGTATTGTGATGAGCCTTCTCTTCTCTATAGTGTAGAGAATCTATACTTCTTTGGAGGAGTAGGTGTTCTTGACTGTAATATTCCTCTATTGGGGCTAGTGGCCATCAATGGTGTATGTATGGATGGAACTTTAACTTATAATAGTAATATCAGAGCCAACATGCTTTCATGCATATGTTGTTATTGTAGTTGGACTATTCTAGTTTATTTAGCAATGTATGTTGTTTAACTTACACATTTTCTTATGAACTACTTTGTATGAAATTGTATGAATATTTTTGAACGTGTGTTGTTGGATCAACTCATCACTTTAATTGGTGGACTATTCTGCATTTTATCTCATGATGTCATTTCGCTCATGTGTTCCTTTCAAGCTGTGTATTGTTACAGGCTTCTGAGGGGAACACTTCCTTTTCCCCTCCATGTGTTAGAACCTTCATGCATGACACTTGAATCTCTGTAGGGTCACACAATTTCTCTCAATCAAAGTTATCATACTTGCATATGTGTGCTACCGCGATCAAGGCATTACACTACTACCCACTGCTAAGACTCCTATTCCAAACGGTTTGAGGTCTAGTTGGGAATTCTTAATGAGGAGATCCCATGAACGTTGGCGGGTCCAACACCGTCAACACACACCTAGCTAAACAAGAAGAATATAAAAATTGGATCATCAAGTTGAGACCAAAACTAGGCTAATAACTCTATGCATTTTGGATGCACCTAACTTCCTTTGACAAAAATGGTATAATGTAAGGGATTAAGATCATAAAATGGTTAATTCATATAATTTGTTGTCACTGGTTGGTTGTTGTTACTATTTTTTTTTTTACTAATGGACCTTTCATTTTCCTTCTAACTAATTAGCTGAAAACTAAAGAATTGTAAATTTTTCCAATTGAAAGTTCATATGGAACTTGTGAACTGTATTGCACCATATATGTAAGTATAATATGTTATGTGTTATCATAGTTGTGGCATTCTAAATTATTGTCATATGGTAAGATATTAAGGTTCTTTCACAAGTCATCAAGGAAAAACTACACCAAACTTGTAGTGAAAACCACTCATGAGGAAAGTAAAGAACATGATTGCAGGAAATTAAACACACGTAGGAAATTAAATACTCTTGTAGGAAAGTAAACACACTGGAATTCAAGGGTGAGTTGTTCAAGCATGTAATTGATCTTCAATTGTGTAATAGGAATGCATACGAAATGCAATGGATTACAAATATGTAATAAACCACAAGCTATAAGATATTCAAACCACATTGTGCTACAATAATTACATCACAAAAATAGTTGAATTTTTTTGAAGAGAAGGTAAATTAAAAGATATATCTGAAAACAAAGTAATTAACTAAATCTGCAAAATTGAGCATTAATATCTAGTTGTAGTTGTAACCTAAAATATGGGCTATAGTTATGATCGCATGTGAATTACACCAATAGTCAAGTCACCTAGTTAGAAAAATATGAGTTATGCCACTGTGTGAATAAAAAAATTGAAAATCAAAATTATAGCACTATGTAAATTAAAAATCTAAATATCAAAATTGTAGCACTACGTAAATAGCAAAGTAATTTATAGAAATAGAAGATTGTAAATGAAGTTAAAGTTGTGTTATTAGCTAATAGACAATACTTGGCCAAGGAGGAGGGCCTGCCTCCTTAGGTGAGGCACTAGTTAAAAAAAAAGAAAAGTGCTAAATGGTTAACACAATAAACATGAATTGGAATAAAACAAAACTTATATTACAGAAATTAAAATTACAATTAAAAACTAATTGATTCTCTCTTTTTCTCTTTAAATGTATTGTTGTTCTATTTGCATGGTATTTCATATATGTATCAAATGTCTAATTTAAATCAAGGATTTGATAGGCAGCCAAGATAATCTAGTTGTTCCATCTAGTTACAACAAATTCATAAGAAGATAGAAATATCATGGAAAGGCTAACTAATTTTGTTGTGTGACAAGTGGAATTTGGGCCATACTTTTCACATTAAGCAACCAATTTCCGTTGTCACTTTCTCAGTTAGGATATTAGTCAGTTGACTAATCTAAATGATATACAGGGAAAATTTTAATGATGGAAATTTATTTTAAAGTTTAGAAACCTTGGCCAATCTAACTAGTCCATAATATGCAATCTGTCAAATGTTTGGAAATATTTTTGTATAAATATTCAAATTTTTAATAATTTTATGTAGTCTTTATATAAAAGTTTGTCGATTTTCAAGATAAAACAATTTTAGACTATCAAATTTGAGCGAATAATTTTTAGAAAAATGGAAATTAGTGAATCTTATTTTTGGAAAAATCATGGAAAATAAGCCCACTTGTGAATATTAGCCCCTAAAATTTTCCTTGGTGATATATTAGTGACAATTGTGTGGTTGATATGATGCACTTGTTAAAAATAGCAACAAGAAATCTTAACTTAATTTTTCCTTGAATTAAATAGGAATTAAATCAAAATTTTATTCTCATAACAAGTTGTAATAGTTAACTAATTTAATTTTACTTAGTTGGCTCAGGAAATTCAAATTGGAAGTCCATCTAGAGTCATGTAGAGTGATCCCTAAATTTTAGGGGCCCAGGTTGAGTTCTTTTGAGTTGTAATTAATTAACTCAGTCTAACTGAGTTATAGTCAATTAAACTAGTTCTAACTATTGGAGGAACTAGTAGGAGGTCTAGTAGTGGGGATGGGCTCTAGTGCATCTTCACTGCCACACCAGTTAACTAAAGATTCACTCATAAATAACTCATGCATGTCAATTCAGAGGAAGACCGAGTTGAGATTAGAGTTCAAGGATAGTGTACTATCAGCTGTATAATTTTATGAGTTGTACAGATGGTGCACGCCATCAGTTGAGGGCCTTTGGATGGATTGCACAGTTATGGGTAGTGAATTTTCCTAATTCAATATGGGTTAATTATCTCAGGAATTGTGCAAGGAAGTAAGAACTTGGCAGGCAACAGAATTTGATAAGTGTTGCGTTGAGATGGCTTGAGAGGTAGAGAGATAGATTGTACTTGAGCAGGAATGTTTCCAGTTGAACAAGCATTGTATTTTCTTCTCAGATCTTCTGGTTAATGCAATATAGGTAGTCAGGTTTTTAGCAGGTGCTTTCCCCAGAGAAATATTGTGTTATGTGTGATTGATATTCTTCCTTTTCTGCTTATTGTTTTCATCTATTAATTTTGGTTTTCGTTGAAGACTAAAGTAGATTAATGGATAATGTTTTAGCATATCACTTAAGTCATTGAATCTACAAGTAAAATTCTACATGGTATTGGAGTTGAAGACAGTATAAAAGAGGAGAATTTTATTTTTTTGTGTAGGTGAGATATAATTTGGAATTTCATACTTGAGAGTCAACAATATGTCATTCTATGGTCTGAGACTTGAGTATGCCCTAGAGGGCAGCTCAAATTACATAGCTTGGAAGGATATGATGGAGGCAATGTTGGAAGACAATGGCCTCAAGTAATTAATGGATCATGATATTCGAAGTGTCCAGCATATGATGCTAAAGATCTAGTTGAATGCAGAAAGTGTGTGGAAAAAGTGAGAAGGATTATCCTGGAAGGAGTTCGAGATCACATTGTATCAAATCTCCATGGTAAGGACACTCCATTTGCAATGTGGAAGGCATTGACGAACCTGTTTCAAAATAGCAGTGCCCATAGGAAGTTAGCAGTGAAGGAAAAACTCATAAAGATCAAGATGGAGAAGGGTGACTCAATTCTGAAGTACTTGACCAAGTTCACCCAATGTCGAGATGAGCTTGGAAGTGTCAGGATTATAGTTTCCAAAGATGATGTGGTGAGCCTAGCACTTCTAGGACTTCCCAAGAGTTGGCACAGTTAGCAGGACTCTATTAATGGGAGGGAGAATCTATCAAAGTGGGAGTGGTTGTGGTTAGGCTTGGTACAGGAAGAGATTCGATGGGACATTAGAGACGGATCCTCAGCAAAGCATTATGATGAGGAGAATTGTGCCTTAGCTAGTAAGATAGAGAAAGGGAAGGGGAATTCATCCCATTCCAAATCATATTCTTGTCAGGAAAACAAGAAGAATGACACGTCGAAACTAAAATGATTTCAGTGTCACAAGCTGGGACATTTGTCCATAAAGTGTCCACTCACGAAGGCTGATAAGAATCTTAGGAGGAGTGGCAGGTGAGACTCTTACTTCATAATTCGAAATGGACTTTACCCTTATCGCTTGTATGATTTCATTGATGATGGGTAGTGTTTGGTACCTCGACACTGGATCTTCTTTCCATATGAATGGTAACAAAGAGCTTTTGAGTAACTTGGAGGAGAAAGATCTCCAAATTCATATCGAGATGGGTGATGATGGAAGATATAGTGCTACCAGGATCAGTAGAATTACCTTTTAGAGGGAGTCAGGTTCTCCCCTCACTTTGTGAGATGTTATGTATGTTCCTGGTTTGAATAAGAACTTCTTATTTATTGCTATGTTGGAGGATAGAGGCTATGATGTGATCTTTAGTAAGGGAAATGTGTTCCTTCATCACATAGCTACAGGACAAGTGAAGAGGATAGGGGTTTGAGTGAAAAATATCTACAAGTAGAAGATTGTGTTGCCTTGGGCATGAAAGTAGAGAAGGTGCAGAGCCAAGACATTGGGGAGTTGTGGCACAGGAGGTTGGGTCACTTGAACCATGACGCTTTGAAGATCATGCAACAAATTTCTATCGGTCTTCCCGTTGGTACGCTAGAGTAGACAGACACATGTAGAGGGTGTACATTGGGAAATTACACCAAAGCTTCCTTTCATGGAAAAGGCAGTCGAGCACATGCAATCCTTGATTGAGTTCACTCAAATGTGTGTGGACCCATCTTAACAACATCCATGACCAAGAATAGGTATTATGTTATATTTGTTGATGATTTTTCTTATAAGTGTTGGATCTTCTTCATGCAGAAGAAATATCATACTTTTGCAAAGTTTAATGAATTTAAAGAATTGGTTGAGAAAGATATCGTAGGAAAGTTAAATCTCTCAGGCGTGATAACAGTGGAGAGTATGTGTCGAATGAGTTCAAAAACTTATGTGCATCAGAAGGGGGAATTGATAGCACCTTATAACCCACAACAAAATGTGATGCCTGAAAGGAAGATCAAGAGTATTGTAGGAGCCGTACAAGAAATGTTGCATGATCAGGGCCTACCACAACACTTGTGGGCTGAATCATGTAACACATCTTGTTAACACTAAAACATTGTACACCTATTAGTACAATCCAGAGGACACTAAAGTGTCTAGCAGAATGCACAAGTGGATGATTTCCAGTCGAATACATTATGAAGTTTAAAAAATAAAAATTCTCCTAAGTTATAAAGTTTATGAATGAAAAATAATTAAGGAAGTGCATCTATTTCTATGATAGATGCGCATGCACAAAATAACCTCCAAAAGTCGCACGATTGTAGAAAAGGATGACTCAGCAATTCGGGACCATTTTACACACTTGGGGCTAATTCTTTGACCTAAGTTCAGTCTAGTACATCTAAATTCGAGTCGCCTTGGATATATGCATACCTCAATGGAATAATCTTGTCATACTCTATGTCTTTATCATACATGTACCAAGGTAGGGAATAAGGATTCAAAAATTTCTATATAAACAAGCTACTGGAGAACCAAAACATGAGACATTGTTATGCTGGCAAAATTGTTGTTTGAGAAAACCACCATGCATTGTTAAAGCCAAAGAAGTGAAGAGCATTAGCATGTTGGTCATATTGCTTCTAAGAAAACCATCATCTTAGTGAGAGAAGAGGAATCCACCATTGGAGAGACTTCACACTTCTTTGAGAGAGGAGAAACTTTCAAAGAGATTGAGGAAAGAAACCCCCTTGTTGAGGATTTTTGAGCTCCATAGCTCAAATAATTATCTTCAAGTGTCTAAGATTCGTCCATTGTATTCAACCTCTACCACCAACAATCAATAAAAGGATATTTTTCCATATATTATTGATGTTTTTTCTCCATTTGAGCATTTTTTTGTTTATGTACCTCTTTGTTTAGTTTATGTTTATGTATGCATTGTTTCCACTATTTACAATGTTGTGTTTATTTAAGTTTTTCCACTAACAACACCAATTTTGACTGTGATCCTTTACAGGGAACAATCCACAAGGGGGTGTCTTTTGGTACACTTGTGCTCCAAAAACACTACAATAGGAATGGTGACCATACTACTCTCTTTTCATTAATCTAGACATTGTTTCTGTAGGATCGCCTCTTTGCACAAACATCCTACAAGGTGCTCTACACCTCTCTAGATTTTTTACAGACCCCCATGACCTGTTCTAAGCCCGTGGAAGTGAAAAATTTTCTATTCTTTATTGCTCGTGCACATTTTTCTCTCAAATATGTGGCCCATGTGCCTTTTTATCTGATAGATGCGAGTGCATGTTTGTGTCTGCAAAAACCCAGCGGTCAACAGAAAACACAAAAAGCCTTGTAGTTTTTCTCTTTCCTCATGTGATTGGCAACCTTTAGTGAATCGCCTTCACCTTTGCATTTAGTATATTCCATATAATACCTCTGGTTGCTTTATGAACCATAATTGGTGAATAAATTAGAGTACTTTTCATTATGTATTTGAAAACACCCATATAGCTTAATTAGGGAGAAAAGTAAGTGGCCAAATTCCACATATATTTTTAAAACTATTTTTCTTAAATTTTCTACAAATCACATAGCTTAACTAATAAAGAATTAAGTGGCCCATTATCCACAAATCTTACTACTAACAAAATAATTTTTTTTGGGACTAGGAGCAAATGTTACTAGAGAAAGTAAGTAATATTTGCTTCCCTTGCATCTCTTAGATGAACCTGCGATTGCATATGAAAACCTTCCTGAAAACATTTGAATTTCCATCTCCCTTATTAAACTCCACATAGTTTAATAGGAAAAAAGTAAGTGGCCCATAATCCACAAATATAATTTTTTTCCATGCAATGAACAATAAATACTTAGCGTAATTAGAAGGATATTGAAAAGGATCATTGCATATCCACATCTTATCACACTTCATATGTTCACTTGCATAAAAAACTAAGCCTTCTTACGCATTTTAATCAAGGAGTATCTAGTTTTTGGACCTTTGGGTACTTATCATGTTTTGGCTTACAAAAATCACTCAATAAGTGAATTAAGACTCCTTAAAAAAAACCATAACTTGAACCAATTAAATTTCCCCACAAGGACCACCAAAAAATTTATAGTTCAGGTTAGGACCATTGGGGGTAGGCATCCCATAATCCACCATGGTCATGTTACACCATTGAAACATAATTGTTGAATTCTTAGGGAACTTAGAATCCTTAAATAATCCCATGGAAAATAAGACCCGAGCATGGCAGAGCCCGATTCAGAGGGGGTTTGGCTTAGGCCTAGTGTGTGCGGTACTACCTAACCCATCTAGTATTTGGTACTTCTAACTGGCTACTAAGAATCTAAAGACTAGAATGCTCACATGGGACGAAGGTACTTAGTGACCAAATCTACGACATCCTTTCCTTACAAGTGACAATGTAGGAAACACTTGAGCTTCATTACCATTACCTTGGTTGATTGTTCAGCTACTAGAAGGTGTCATCAGTTCTTTCGCGACATTGCCCCAGGACCCATCAAAAGAAATCTTCACAAGGCCTAATTACTTTAAGAGTGGAAAAGGCAATTAATTCTACATAGGAATTTTTATCATACGTAACAAACAAAAACCTTTTCCTTGTTTTATTGATCACATAGTTTAATTATTAAATGAAAATAGACCATTTATATTTTCTCTTTGTTTTATGTATGCGACCCAATTGCACTGATATTTATTTCCTTACCTCACCATACAAATAAGTAGAACACACTCTAAACTGACACAATAGGGGACCCTACAGCTATCTGTCAATCTAAACGTTTTTTAAACCTCTCCCCATTATCGGGAGGTGTGTCAGGGCTCCCACCATTTAGGCTAAGAGGATGTCACTTAACCACCATGATTGGGTCTTCCGCATCTTTACTTAGAACTCCTCCTTTCCAAAGTATACGCTTCACCACTCCAGAAGAATCCCTAACAAAATCAATACAAAACAAGATATGCTCTTTATTTAAAGATGTGGGGTTTATGGGTCCTACAAAATCAATAACCCATTTTTCGAAGGGCGCAATCATGACTTGAGGACATAAGGGAATTTCATTGGCTTGAAGAGGTTGACCCATCCATTGACAATTATCAAAATGCCTAACATATTTCTTGGCATCTTTAAACAAAGAAGGCCAAAAATAGCCAGTGCGTAAAATTTTATATGCAGTTCGTTTATCAGTGAAGTGGCCAACGCAAGGTTCATCGTGGGAATATTTTAAGATATCAAACATTTCTTCCTCTCTCACACATCTACGAATAACAAAATATGGTCTAGTGTAAAAGAGGTCTCCCTATCTCCAAGAATATGAAACACTTTTCTGAATAATATTTCGCTTTTCATGAGCGGATAAGTGAGGTGGTGTTTTTCCAGTGATTAAATAGTTAGCTATGTCAGAAAACCATGGGGATTTTGCTAACATAGAAAAAACATGTCGTCAAGGAAATCATCATCAACAAGAATTACTTTACAAGGATTGTTTAATCTAGAAAAATAATCATCTACAACATTAGACTTTCTTGGTCTATCAATAATTGTAACATTGAATTCCTGTAATAGAAGCAACCACCTAGACACTCTACCACTAGTTAAAGGTTTATTCATTAGATATCTTATAGCAGAATGATTAGTATGCACATAAACTTCATATGTTGTAATTTAATGTCTAAATTTATTAATAGCAAAAAAAACAGCTAAAAATTCTTTCTCAGTCACTGTATAGTTAAGTTCGATAGGTGACAAATTTTTACTAATGTAGTAAATAGCATAGGACTGTTTATTCTCCTCTTGTCCTAAAGTTGTGCCAATGGCAGTATCTAAAGCATCGGATGAAATATGAAATGGAAGGTACCAGTTTGGTCCTCTCAAAACTGGTGCCTATACTAATTTTTCCTTCAATATTTCAAACCACTGTTGGCAAGCTGTGGACCAGGTGAATTCACTATCCTTAGCTAATAATTGAAAAACAGGGGTAGCAATCTAGGAAAAAAATTCAATGAATCTCCAATAATAACCAACATGTCCCAAGAAACCTCTCACTACCCTTTGGGTTTTGGGTGTAGGCAGACGAATAATGACTTCAATTTTAGTGGGTTCCACCTGGATACCTTTGTCAGAAACCAAATGACCATGAACCACTCCTGCTTTACACATTAATTCCACACATGGACAAAAAACTAATTCACTTAATCCAGTGCTGCTGATATATTAGAAAGAGTGCATTAGCTGTAAAAAAAAATATTGCTACATAACAGAAATAAAATGCATAAAGACAAAACTATGGAAGTTGTGAACAAAGGGGGCCCTCCCTTACTCACAACTCCTTCAATTTAGAAGAGCTTGCTCACTGAAATAGATAGAACATATATCTTTATATTAATCTAAAAAAAGATACAATCAAGTAGAATCTGATACAAAGTCTTGCGGTGAAACCAACCTAGCGATCTAATAACTCCTATCATAGAAACTAGGAAAAAATTTATACATTTACAAAGCCCATATATGGCTCGAAATAAAGGAGACTACTAATCTAGGCCATCGGCTAACAGAACTGTTATAAAATATTAATTTTAGCCATACTGGGTCTAATCCATGATTGAAAGCATGGATTAGACGAAAATCATTACATGGTTGTAACTTTCCTCCAAATGACCAATGAGATAAGGCTTCTAAACCTGGACAGTGTTGTTGGCAGATCTGAAATAGCCAATAAGATAGTAACCATATGTGATATATTCCCCACAAAACCCATGTTCCAATTTGACTTAGATATTCCTGGAACATGGATAACCGCCAATGTTGTTGCAGGAAATCTGGGCAATTATAGGAAATCCTCAACTGTAGGAAATCTAGTGTTTGTAGGAAATCCCTGACTCCAGGAAATATAGAGTGTTTGCAGGAATTAGAATTCCAAAGCTATCAACAGGAATTATGGGCCTATTTCTGAATCAAAAAAAATTGCACAAGAACTCGAGATTAGTTGGCATGGTAATTAAATAAAGAACAAATAGCTAAGGAATACTCAAACTTAAGGTAAAAGATGCTTTTTAGTGTTAATTTGCATACCTTCAGCCTACGACACCCTTTTGGCAAAAAACATAAGTTTCTAACCAAAATAGGAAGAGTAGGGGAAGATAGCTAAAAATGGGAGAGGTAAAGTATGGAAAAAGGTGTCAAAATCGGGAAAAACAAAGCTCGAACAATAAGTGATACTTAAAACAAGGGATATTCCCAACCCAGAGGAACTGTGTAATGATAGAATTGAGCCATTTAATGATGGAGACTGATATGGAGTATAAATGTGCCAAGTATACAACAACTTGTTGTAAAACAGCCAGAGAGAGGATATATTTCCCCCCAAATGAGAGGAATCAGTTTGTCCAGGTGCACAATTTCTTCTTAAACTTATCAACTAGCCACATGCAATCCCTCGATGTATATATATTGAACTTGAGCCAGAGGCCAAGGTATGTAAAGCCTACCCGAATAGGAGTTGTTTATACATCAAATAGATTAGAAATATATCCAATGTCCTACATATCCCCATCAGAATGATATATAGTGAATTTATTTCCATTTGTTATCAAACCTGAACCATCTCCAAATCTGCCAAGTATATAGTGAAGGACAGTCCACTAGGACCTCGAAATAATACCGAAAGTCAAGATGTCATCTACCAAAAATAGATGAGTGATGCATACCTAATTGGTGATATTGACCCCTTAGAACAATCCCAGTACTTTAGTCTCCTTGATATTTAAACAAAGGTCTCTGAGATGTATACCAGCACAAAAAAAGGAGTGGGCATGTCGTTGATCAGAACAACGAAATGTATAGAAGTGATACAGGCCATGATCCATTCAACATTGTGTGTTTGGATCCCAATATTATGTAACAAGAGGCATGTATAGGACCAATCTACGCAATGATATGCCTTGTGTAGGTCAATCCTCATGACGAGAGCCTCTTTTTTCTTAGTGTGGATGGTTTCAATAGCTTCCTGTGCCAAAGAAATACCATCATGAATGAGCATATCACTTAAAAAGCCAAATTTTTCTCCGGTAATGTGCATGGATATTTTTTTGATACAACCCACGATCAAATTAGAGATAGTCTTGTATAAGATGTTGCAGAGAGACATGGGCTGGAAATCACCAAATTTAGAGGGGTTAGAATATTTGGGAATAAGTGCTATAAAATTACAGTTGATAGCACCCCAAATCACACCCAAAGTCTTGGATTCCTCCACAATGTCCAAGATGTGTTGTCCCATAATATCAAAAAAATGCAGGAAGAATTCCACCATCCATCTGTCGGGACTGGGGCACTTACCCTTGGAAAATGATTTAAGAACATCCAAGAGCTCCTCTATGTTGGAAAGTCAAAAGAGTTCCCCATTTGATTCGTAATTAAACATCTAAGGTTACCGCTCCAATGCCCACATATGGTCTTGAAATCTCACCTCCTACTGATATTTGTATAAATTTTCGAAGTACTTGATAGACTCAGCTTGAATCTCCTTTAGAGTGTACTTTATCCCCCCATCCATATCCTCAATGTACCAAATTGTATTAGTCTATTTTCTGTGGTTTGTGAATTTATGAAAATACTTGGTGTTGTGGTGTCCCTCCCGCAACCAGATTTCTCTACTCTTTAACTTGCATGTTACTTCCTGAATGTGCAGGATCTTTTTTTCTGGTCCTTTAAAGTATCGAGATATTCCCAATCTCCCAACGACGGGTGTCTCTGCTCCATCAATTTTCCAAATCTACCAATCTCTTTTGTGATATGTTCCAAGTCCCTGATCATCTATTTTTTCCTGTTTTGTTCCCATATTTTGGTTTTCTCCTTGATATAATGAAGCTTTTCCATCATATTCCCCATCACAGTATCCATCTGTGGAAACTGCACCTTGTTCCAAGTTGATTTGACAAGCTTGTTATATTCTTTATCCTCTAACCAAACATAGTTGAACTTGAAAGGAATGCCTAATATCTTCTCCTCCATTCTCCATTGAAGAATAATAGGCATGTGATCAAAGACATAGGTTATGTGTATCCAAGATCTGAGATTCCCCAACTGTTCAGCTGGTTGTTCCTTAATAACAAATCTATCAAGTTGATTACTAATATATTGATCCCCCACTCTGTGATTGCTCCAGGTAGGCAAGATCGGAATAGGGAAAATATCACTCATATGATGTCCAGTACAAAGACCAAACAACCTATCCACCAAAGGTTCTAGTTGAGAATGGACACCCCATCCTTCCTACGCCAGCAGGGTGGATTAAAAGTCCCTTGCTAATATGATTCCACTGATGTTGAGAATTTTGTTGTTTTGTATGCTATCCCAAATCTCAGAGTGATTTTTATATGGGCTGTACAAATTTGGAAGATGAAAATGACATAAACAACAATGGATACGACTCGACAAAAAGATACCAGCAATGAGACTATGTGCATGAAAGTCAAACCTCCATGGATCCCACATGGCCAATAAGCCCCCAGAGTGCCCAATGGCATCCACCCCAGCAAAATGCCGCACGAGGAAAATATCAAAAAAGTATGTAATAGCCCAAGCCATAGAGGATAATGTTTCTTGAATAAAAAAGATGGTATGACATAGAAAGCAAATCAAGTGCGGAGATCCAATTGTTTGGAGTGATCCTCCAAACCCCTAATATTATATGATAGAATATTCATCATGGGACACTCGGAAAGGGAATAAATGCTCTAAGTGCTCGAGGATCATAATAGGACAGGAACATCATGAAGACCAACCAAATCCCAAAAAGGAGGAGGTCAAGAGGAGGATCTACCCCGGAAATGACAGCTACCCTTTTTATCAATCTTTCTCACTGTATTATTCTTGGCAGAGGTAAGGCTAATATCTTTTGTATCATAATATGAAAGGTCCATGAATGAGTCTTCAATAGTTCTCATGAACTAGTATTCAACTACCAATGAAACCACATGCATAGGTGCTTCCCCTTGACCAGGGCTCAAGCATAAGGAGGTAATGAAATCACAATTCATGAAAACTTTCAAGATTCCAAACCTAAAGATACCCATTAACAATTTAGTCACTTTACAATAGTTTATACTAAGTGTGGTGGAAGTTTCTTGGACTTGCAACACTTCCAAATCCCATAAGATTATGGTGTGCAAGTGTCTTACAACCACCTTCAGTTGGTGATCAAAACTACAATAACATTTCTACCCTCTCCTAAATTTAAAAAAAAATCTTACTACTACCTTCAATTAGTGATGAAAACCATCAAAATAATGGTGTCCTTATCTACAGTAATGTTATTACCAGCTTTAGTTGGTGATTACAACCACCCGTTAGTGGAATATTATAGTTTGGGACCAAAAGAATATAGTACAAGGAGCCAAGCATATTAGGATTTAGTATGTTGTCATGAAGAAAGTGCACTCCCAACACATTAATCCCCAATCAAATGTTTGGCATAGAAAAAATTCTTCCCAACCCATCATTCCCATGACACAAGTACCTCAACCGTAATTAGTTCCATATAAAATTTCTTCATGAGTTAACCAACCCCAATGATGGGCATGCCACTCCTTGTATAGTTCCTCTTAATATAACATCTTCCCAAGATTTTTCTCTTATCCTTCCCCACTTCCATGAAAAGGTGGAGTTAGGTTTGAGTGTGACCATACAAGTGCCAAAAATAAGCTAAAAGTGAAATAAAACCCTTTCCCTTTCAACCCATTAACCCAAGTTAACAATGTTGTGGTAATTTTCACATCTTTTTCTATTTCCGTATCTCCTAGGAACTAGGATATATGGCCACCCCCATTAAGATAAGAGCCCTTCCCTTGAATTATTTTCACCCCTTCATCTACCCAAGTCTCAACATGTAACAAGATAGTCCATACAAGATATTAATATATATATGCATTATCATCATCACAATTAATCACATGAAGTGTCTCATTAACTAAGCATAAATCATAAATTATATTTATGAACCACATTAAATGGAAATGGTGCCCAATACAAGTATACATCAAAATGAAGCATCCACTATGTGCCTATATAATAAATCAATATGAAAATGCTAAGAGAAAGGTATACAATATAGTATGCTTGTATTGATGCATCTAACATGTGCTTATATCATAAAATTTTCTATTTCAAAGGAAATGTATCCAATATAGATATACATCATAACTAGGAATCTATCATATGAATATATCATAATATAAAGCATATGAAAGAAATTAGCCAAGATGAACCATAATATAAATTGTCATCAATTGTGGTGTGGAATGTTTGTAGGAATTTCCTTTTGGGGCTCATTTTAGTGATAAGTTCCAATTGGAAATTTAGGGTTCAAACCTTCTAGATCCCTTTTGAGGAATCAAATCGAACCTTTATAGGTAAAACATTTGTGCACATAGCTCAGCACCTGTTCACATTTCCATACACATTAAGATATTTTTAATGGTATGAAAATCACCTCAATTAGACTTCATATGCAGAAATTATTCCTCCCATAAGTTCACTTACCTTCTTTACCACCATGATGATAAGTGGAGACCATGTTATCCCCTATAGTTCATGTGTGGGGCTTATAACATGTGGAATTTCAAGGAGATTTTCTAAGGGAAAAATCACTAACACTAATTGAGGGTTGAGACAAGCAAAAACTGTAAGCCTAGAAGACTATTAGACTATATCAAATACTTAGCCATTATAAGGAGAGGGGTTATAATCTTTTAGCATTGTAATTTTTTCATAGTTGAGTAGAGAATATAGGAGTGAGGATTGAGAGCATAATAAAGAAGGAAGAAGAGTTTATAGCAACAATTCAAGCCATAGGGTCAAAGTCGACTCTATAGTTTGAGTGTCCCTCTCTTTGGATTTGTATGTATATAATTGAAGAAAAGAGAGGAGTTGGGTTTTCTCCTATAATATATTTTCTAGGATACATCTTATGTTCATTTGTATGGATGATGTGTTTTTTCCTTGTTCTTTCATTTTCATATTAAATTTTCAATTATTTTCATAAATTTGAGCAATATGTTAGTGCTAGAAAATATATGATCTAAGGAAATATATGAGCATAAGAAAATATTTCATCATAATATAAGATCTATTTTGATGAAGTATTGTAATGGAATATCCATCGTAGTTTATTGACCATATTAGTATCAAAGTAATATTCTTTGGGCTATTTGTGGAAAGTTTCAAGATTTAGGAATTGGATTTAGAAGGAAGTCATAGAACCTTGGCCATGTGGATGGGTTAATTCATTATGACCCTTTGGATGCAACATAGTGAAGATTTGTGAGGTTAGAAGAGAAATATGTTGATATCTCTTGCAACATGGCCCTCCTCATGGAGACTCTAACAAGAAAGTCTAAACCTTTTCATGACAATTGGTGGCTTTAACTTAGAAGTTACATCAAATGAGAAACTAGGAGATAGTGAAGACATTAGAAAGGAGTAAAAGATAAAAGATCAATAAAGAGAAAAAAAAGTTCTAGTGCCATCACCCCTTCGAAACCTTTATTTAAAATACACGTGGAAGTGGAAATCAGGCCATATCAAGATGAGATTAATGTTATTAAATTGAATAATTGGTTGCAATAGTTAGAAGTATATTTTAGTATCAATAATATAGATGGAGAGTATTTTTTTTTTCCTAACCAAAACTAGATGTCTATGCACTAACCTAGTGGGAAGGTCACATAGAGACACTTAGGTTGCAGGGTGATCCACAGACAAATAATTTGGAGGGTTTTAAAAACTCATCAAGTCCCGATTCCACTCTATTGGCTATGTAGAGGACCTATGGATCCGTTGGCATTACTTTATGTAGAGCCAATGGTAGAATGTGTAAGGGTACACCACCAAGTTTTGAAAGATGGTGATCATGTTGGGTATATTTCCAAAAACTCAAGCATACTCTTCAAGCATATAGGGGATCTATAGATTCATCTACGGGAATAAGTGATTCATTTGAAAGATAGGACCATTGATGGTGATTGTGTACAAGAAAAATACCTATAGAACATAGGCCATAAGAAAGGATAACATAGGGTTCTAAACAAAAAGGCCATTAAGATGCTTCTAAGGTGGGGAAAAATAAATGGAAAGGAAAAGAGAATAAAATTATAGTAATTGCACATTAATGCAAGGATCCAAATAACCATTGACCATTGTAATATTGATGGTCACACCAAAGAAAATTCTAACTAGACCTAGAGACAGATTTGAATAACTTCAAGAAGGATGCAAAGAAGGTAAACCCACTAGCCACAAATTTAAGAAATCTTGTAAAGAGAAACTTTGATGTGGATGAGAAGACTTTTATCCTATTAGTACAAAAGGAGGTTGATATGAGTAGCCTTTATTATTGGGAAGGGAATGAAATGAAAAAACTATTCCATATTAAGATCTACGTAAAAAATGACAAGGTCGATGCTCTATTGAACTCTAGTTCACAATCCAACCTTATAATAATTTATATAACTAACAATATTGGGTTGGAAGTAATTATCATACTAGTCCATATCCATTTGGATGAGTAAGCAAGGATATAGAGTTTAAGGTCATGAAACAAAGTAAGATCAAATTTTCTAGGAGTGTTGATTTATTGAGGAAGTGGACTTAGATGTAAAACCTCTTGAAATGTGTGGTGTAATGTTTAAAATTCCATC
>APFE030739154.1:0-34891 GCA_000404065.3 Pinus taeda | reverse complement strand
AAAAAATCAAAAAATGCAATGTATAATATTTTACAGTTTTACATAGATTACAATATTCTTAAAATGTCTAAATTAAGGTATCACATATGAAACATGTCATCAAACAAGTATAGTTTAGGGTGTATAAATTAGTCTTAATATTATATGACCTTAAATATTTACTTCATCTTAAATTATGTAGGGCTAAATTAAGGTACCATGCATGAAACATGTCATCAAACAAGCATAGTTTAGGGTGCATAAATTAGTCTTAATATTATATGACCTTAAATATTTACTTCATCCTAAACTATATGGGGCTAAACAAAAGTTTATTGTATTATTAAAAGCTCTATTGTATTATTAAAAAGTCATGTTAAAATCTTAACTAAAAATCTTGCAGACATGCTATTAAGATTTCAGTTTTTTTGGTTGAGATAAATATTAAATTTAAAATTTTCAAAATCCCATAATACTATCATAAAAATGTTGATTACAAGTTAAATAGTGTCACCCCCATACTATAAATAAGTAGAGCAACGTTTGCGAAAAATAGAGCAATTAAGAGTTATAAAAGTAGGTTGTTGATTCTTCGAAATTGTTAAAGAATAAAGCACTTGAGAGCTAGGTGTTAATAAGATTCGAGAGATACACATAAAAAATGCTTCAATATTGGGACATAATAAAGAGGGATGAAATGAGTTGCAAGAGCCTTGTTAACAAATTTTATATATATGGAAGAATTGCTAAAGCTAATGTGCAAAGTGTGAAGTGTTAAAACAATACAATGGGAATTGATAGTGTAATAATCAATAAAAAAATTGAAAATTAAAAACCACTACTAAGTGTAGCAATTGAATTGAATAGCTTCAAATGGAATATTGAATAGAGTTATGGAAGAGGAGTAGAAGGATGGCATGTTGAGAAGTCCTAGATGCAACATTTTAGAGATATATATTAGTGATCCAATTCTAGATTGTTTGATCCTCTTTCTAAAGTTTAGGATTGGTTAGGGAGATAATTATGACTATCCTAATGAGTGATCCAATTCTAGATTGTTTGATCCTCATAAAGTTTATGCTTGATTGGGGAGATAATTGTCACTATCATAATGACATTAGAGTGTTTTAGTAATTGAGTAAATGTTAGCACATATTTAATGCAAATGTATCTAAATCGACATGTCATTGCTCACATGATTCAAAGAAGTAAGAGAGAGAAACTTGTATTAGTTTTTATCGAAATGTGTGCTCATCATAGAATTTTCATGATCATTGCAAGTATCTTGGTTGTAACCAGTCTTAAACAATATCATTATCTTTAGGATTAATTTCCATTGAGCAATTGAACATCAATTGTGGCTTTATTTATGATACTATCCAATTTATATAGGAAAACCTAATATTTAGCTAACTTCTACATCTCAAGGGAATTCACTAATCACTCTAAGCAATTTAGTACTTTGTGTAGACTCAAGAAACATTGGATCATTTGATCAAAAATAAATATATGATGGTTAAGCATGTGTTGAATGAATGACTTGTATTTTTGGAACTTAGCAATAGTCATGGTTTGGATTCATTAATAATCATGGTTTGAATTGTTTAAAGAGTATAATTTTCTTTCTCTTGTAATTGTTATGTCGTTGAGTACTCTATATCAACGTGTAATGGGAAACATAATTCCCTAACCCAATGGTGCACATGTCCAATTAATATTGTAGAGTTATAAATTTTTCATAATATTCTTATGTCTACATGAATAAAGTTCCTTTCTCAATCCATTCAACTTGCAAATCGTTGTATTACCAGATTTTATATTTTTCTATGGGTAGTTGATTGAGAAGTTCAAGAATATAATTTTTTTATAGGTGTTTTTAGTGAACATAGATACAAACACGAAGGCATATGAAAACACATAGATAGGCTACAAACCCTTTTCTAGTAATCAATGCTCATAAAGCTAAACCTAGCAATGCAAGGATCAAATTTAACTTTATCATCAAAATAATATGTAAACACCTATCCCCACCTTAACCTCAGCGGAAGGCATTCACTTGTTAATCCAATAACCCTCGTGAAAACTTAGAGAGATGGGATAATATTTTCTTTTTTACTTCAAAATTGGAATAGAGGCATCACCTTTGCATTTGTCTCGCCAAGAAGAATTTGGTGGTATAAAAATTTACCTTAATCTAGTATTTGGATCAAAAGTTATGATCATTTAGCCTTTTGATAAATCATATGGTGCCACATCATCCACCCTACGACATGGACCCACATAGCCATGTCATGTAGCCAACCTTCTAGTGCCACATGGTGGTTTGTAAATGGCTACCAATTTGTTCATTACATGGTGGATCCCAGCCCTGTTCTCTGGCTATAACCCCCAGTGCTACCTCGTTTGTAACTTCCAGGCATGTTTTCCCTTGTTCCATCACTCTGGCTAAAGTTCTTGGCGACGCTTCCATAGCTATAACTCTTGAGAGTTTCCGGACTATAACTTCTGAAAGTACCCCTATTATAAATTTCAGGTGCACCCTGATTATAAATTTTTGGCATGCCTTCATTTTTTCCTCTAGGGAGGACCTTCTACGGTCAATCCTCTACTATCCCCATCTCTGCTTCCCCAGAGTATTCTAGTTATTTCTTCTAGTATGCTTTGGATGTTTTCCTCCAAGGTCAATCTTCCATTATCCCCAGCTCTACTTCACTGGTAATAACTCCAGTGTGCCCTCGAAGAAAACTTCTAGTGCACCCTGACAAAAAATCATGGTTGTACCCGACAAAACTTCCTCGGTCTTGCCTTAGTTAAAACTTCCAAGACTATCTCAAGTGAAACTCATTTAGACTCCCGAGGACAATGCCTTCCAGGCTTCGCCATTCCTCAACCAGCCTTATTGTAATATGGTATAACCATTCCATCCAATTTTTCTCTTCCATGTCAGGGTTATCATCAGGCTCTTCGAATAGGGTTTAACTAATTAAGGCTATAAGATCAAGTCTTATGCTCAAATTCATAGTTACACCATTCAAAACAATGAATTGGGCTATGAGAAATACATTCGTCCCTGAATCTAGTGGTTTCATTGGGGATTGCACCCTTTCGACACTATGCGTCAGTCCCAAGGGGACCTTAGCATGTGTTGGCTATGATGGTTCTATAGACATCTGGACTCGCAACAGAGTCTCAATGCCACCAATGGTGTTTTCTAATGCATACAATTATGCTATCCCTTCTGAGCTTATGTAAGAGTTCCCTTCTCCAAGTTCACAGTGTCTTTAGAAAAGAGCACTGGTCAGGGAATTTCACGTATAGTCCAGTGACATACCTATTCAGTCGCTTAAGGATTTACAGCTCCTAGGATCTCTAGTATTTTACTTGGATTTGACAACTATCTGCATATAGATATATAGGTTTCATTCAATGACCAAATAAGTGTTCTAATCTTACAATAACCACCATGAAGCACATGGTGCTTAGAAGACCATGAGGAGATCAACAATACTCAAGGGAACCATGATTCCCTCTGTTAAGTCTAATTTGAAGAAAAGCCTTATGGATAGGTACATAATAGATAATATCACAAATTTACAATAATTCCCCTTTTTAGGGACTGGGAATTCCATGCATAGCTACACCAATGGTTGTCAGTTACCTTCTACTAGGATTTTAGTGACTCCTGAAAGGTCTACAATTCTCACACTACACCTCATAGTGAAACATAGATCCTACAACAAACATACCATAAATTATGTGCACCTACTTGGGCGCTACCGGTATAATGGACCAAGAAATAAAGCTCATGAAGGGTTCCCAAACAACTTGGCTATTAACAGGGATTGAAGCATGATTACCCCAGATAGGATGTCATCCACATCTATCAAAAGACTATAACCAAACTCAAGAAAACATGCTCTACATACCACAACATACAGATAAGTTAGACCGATCTTGAGTAACATCAGGAGATGCATCACCAAGGGCTCAAAGAAGTCCCTCACATGAGACCTCATATTAATGAGAATAAGGAAGGAGGAAAAATTCTTGCCATTATCACATTGTAACATCTGCCTTGTCAATGCAAGTTATCATCCATGTAACCATCATGTTGTAACAATAATAAATTCTCTTATAAAAATTATTGTAATCAAATCAAGCTTCTTATGTGTTATTCCAATGCCTTCTTATACTTTGCACACTATGTTGGTCAATTGTGTAATACTAGTAATACAATCATGTATTTTCATAGTAACAGGATTTCAACAAAAAAATTTATTACACATTCACTATCAGAAAACATAGTCAAGAAATAATTATCTTGTGAATCTTAGGAAATTGAGTCTGGGACTAGGAATCTCCACTCAACCATACATAGTTTTATCCAGTTCTCTCTTGCAATTATCACCACCGAGCTAGATTCCACAGAATCGGGGGTCTTTTGCTCAAGGTGAAAATGCTAATTGTTGGTTGAAATAGGGACTACATAGGCTCTCCCACCTTCACCCAACAACCAAATAGTAATAAAAAATCTCCATAGGGAATTAAGAGCCCTTATTCCTCCACCCTTCAGTTGTGTGGTAACCAATGATGCATAAGAAATCCAAAGACTTGTTATCCCCACCCTTCAATTGAGTTGAAATAAACAAGGAATAGGGAATCTAAAGAGTCACCATCTCCACCCTTCCACAAAATCATAAGCAACATCACGCAGAAGGAATATAGAGAGCCACTATCTCCACCCTATAGAACTCAACACCATGGTTCCACCCAATGAAAAATCTCCTCCCACATCTACCCAAACAACTGGCCAACCCAGGTAAACATGTGATGAGAGGCCACTACGATATGATTCGACTTCCTAAGTCACCTTAAGGAAGTGGAACTGATGGAAACACACCATACAGACATCCAACATCATCAACAAAACCCTTACAGGACAAGTCAACCACTCAGATAGCCTGTCACTGGGTCCCATTGTTGTTTTAGGTCTCTTGGGCCATAGTCACTCTCATGCTATGCACAAGGGAGTGACCAGAAACCTAAAGTCACTCTTATAGGCCTGTCTACCAGCGACTATGGACTAAAATTGTCAGTGTTGTGCTAACAAGCCTGGGATTTAAGCCACTTTCTCAAACTCATAGCCCATGAGAATGCCAAGAATTGATCCATCTCTTCAAATCAGTAAAGTAACATGGAAATGAAATACTAAAGGCAATACTTGTTCAAGACTTTGACTAGATCCTTGCTAGCCATGATAGGCATTTCGTCAAAAATATCCTCGACATGTAATATACAAGTGTAAATAATAGAGTTAAGTGTAGGGATCTCATACTTATCTGAGAATTGCTATGAACCATTGTTCCCTCATGCCATTTGGTGCATTATCATCTATTACATCATACGCACATTATCCATTCACATACAAGTAAAAACATGTTGAATGTCATACATAACTACTGTCATAAAATGTGCATATAACCAACATAATAGGAAAAGAAATATAATAAACACATCAACCATCAAATCCATAAATACATCAGTGCCTTTACACATGAAAATCAAGGCAATTGATTTCTCATTAATGAATGCAATGAACAAACCAGAGATGGGACTACCATGTTCCACTCGACAGTAGAATGGTTGCACCAAATTTTTCTTCGGCCATTCACCCCTAAGCCATATTCCAAGAATGAATGTGGGATCTCATAAACACATCAATCAAAATTTGCTTCAATCAACATGATTTTGTCTAGTACTATTCCATATGATCCTTGTATAGTTCTTGACAATTCTAACATTTAATCCATTGGGGGTCGTATGTTTCTCATCCTCGTTGAGCTAATTTATTAGTCTATTCACCTATCATGTTTGGAAAATTGTAAAAAATGACAATTTAGTGAATTTGTTTGATGATTCCTCTCAAGGTTCAAGTTTAGTTTTGCAATTTTATCCTTTCGTTGACACCTTTCCCACCGAAGAAATCATCATGGAGGTCATGATGTCAGAAGAGAAACCTTGGGATGATAGTGATCATCGTTCGTCTTTCTTGCCTCAAACTGACACTCTTGAGCATAATTTTGAAGAAATTTTCTCTCCCAAGTTTATTGAGGAACCTTGGAATCCCATCTCTACTTATGAGGTGAATTCTAAGAAAAACCTAGCAACTATTGAGGACACTTTTGATTTTAGTTAAGCATTGGATTATTGAAAATGTCCATATTTGTGCATCTTGTTCTCCTAATGAGATTAAGATGTATAAGGACCTTTTTCATGAATTTTGTGATGTGTCTGCTTGTACATCCAAAGATATGACAAACATTGATCAAAATATTGTGGTGCACAAAATTAAAAGATATTTGTATGCCAAGCCAGTTAGAAAACATTTGTGTCTGGTTCACCCTAAGAAATGACAAATATCCAACCCCGTTCATTGACTAAATTATTGATGATTGTGCTAAGGGTGAAATTTTTTCGTTTATGGATGGCTCTCTAGCTACAATCAAATCAACATACTCCCTTCTAACTAGCATAAGACTACGTTCATTTGTCCATTGAGTACGTTTTCTTATTGTAAAATTCCTTTTGGTCTTAAGAATGCAGGAGAAACTTTCCTACGAGCAATAAATTATTTTTTTCATGATATTAAGTATATAGTGTAACCATACCTTGATGATTTTCCTTCCCACTCTAAGAGTCATCAAGACCATCCACTGCATCTCAGAGCCATTTTCCTATGATATCAACACTATAATATCTTATTAAACCCACGCAAATTTGTTTTCTATTTTTAATATGGTCAGCTACTAGGATTCATTATGTCAAAACAAGGAATCTGCATAGATCCCATGAAAGTCTGGGAAATCCTCGATTTTCTAGTATCGTCTTCTCTCGTTCAGTTACAATGCCTACAAGGAAAGGCTAACTTTATATGAATGTTCATACCTAATTATGCAGAACTTACAAAAGGATTAACTCGTTTATTAAAAAAGGGAATTCCCTTTTATTGGGATGATACTGCTCAAAAGGCTTTTCATGCCTTCAAAGTTGTATTAGCCCAAGCATCATTACTATATCCTCCAGATTATCATCGAGACTATTTCCTATATCTTGTTGCATCTGTTACCATTATCACTATGGTATTGGTACAAGAATATTATTTAGGAGATGAACACCCTATTTATTACTTGAGTCATAATTTAACCGACACTGAAGCCAAGTATTCCCATGTTGAAAAGTTTCTTTGGCAGTTTTCCAACATATTCAAAGATTTTTCCACTATGTTTTTCTTTGCAAGATTCTTGTGGTTTCTAATTGCAACTCGATGACCTATATCATGTCACATAAATTTCTAGGGGACAAATGCTCAAAATGGATCATTATCCTCCAAGAGTTTTATTTAGATTTTATGAAATCCCAGTCTTAGAAATATTTAGTCTTTATCAAACTGATTTGCGACGTTCCCTCTTCTAGATCGGAATCAACAACTGAAGATATTCTCCCAAATGAAACATTGTTTCTGATCAACTCTTCTAATCCATGGAGATATCATTATCTATCTCCAGAATCAAAATTTTTGGCTGAAAACTAGTCATTTTGATCAACATCAGATTATGTACCAAAATCATCATTATATCATAATTGGTGACACCCTTTATCACCGTGGTATTGATATGATCTTCTAACGGTGCCTCACTCGTGAGGAAGCTAAGAAATATTTGAATGATTGTCATACTAGAACATGTGGTCAACATATGTCTGGCTATGCTACCGCTAAAAAAATCTATGTGTTGGTTACTTTTGGCCAACTATGTCTAGAGACTACATTCTAGCGATCCAAAAGTGTCACACATGTCAGATCCATAACCGGAACGTATCTGCTCTGCTTACTCCTTTGCACCCAATTATCATTGTTGGAACCTTTTCGAAATGGGGTATCGACTTCATGACCTATAACCCTCGTTCAGTTGGGGGACATGGTTACCTAATCATTGCAGCAAATTATTTTACTAAACAGGCTAAAGTGATGCCTACATACGACAATAACAAAAAAATTGTTGCATTATTCCTCTTTAATCATGTTATTGCTAGATTTTGTGTGCCACAAGCTATAGTTACATACTATGGTAAACATTTTCATAATTACATGACGTCTAAACTGACTACCAAGTTGGGTTTATAGCATGATAGCTCAACTTCCTACTACCCACACGCTAATGGTTAAGTAGAATCCATTAATAAGGTTTTGAAAATAATGCTTCAATGCATGGTAGGGATTCATAAAACGAACTAGCCTATTATTATCTTTTCATCCTTGTGGGAATACTTCACCTCTATCCAAAAAACAATTGTATTCACACCTTTTCAATTGGTGTATGGTCTAGAAGTCGTTCTCCCAATTGAATGTGAAATTTTGTCATTGAAACTTGTCGTTGAACTTCTTCCCACTACCTTAACAGATGAAGAACATTTTTTCACCTAGCTTGACTAGATGAGACTTGATGCCATGCCACAATGGCCAATGAACCTCACAAAAAATGTGTCAAAGCATAATATGACCAAAATTTTAAACCTTGTGCCTTCTCAAAGGGTTATCTAGGCATTTTATATGACCAAGAAGTTGATAAACTAGGAGCTGGGAAACTCAAATCAATGTGGTTAGGTTCATATATCGTTAAACATGTTCTTGTGAAAAGGGCCTATGAGCTTGTAGACTTTAATGGAATTCCCTTGGCATAACCCCGCAATGGATTGTACCTTAAAAGATATTTTGCTTAGAATTTTTACTACATAGTCAGTGTGTACATACTATATAGGTTTGTTGGTGTGTTTGTAATGTGCTTTCTTGAGAATTTTCTACCACTTCTTCTTATCTTGTATTACATTTGATTTGCAAATGTTTGCTTTCCCTTAACCATCCGTTGGTTATGTTGATGGTGATATTCGTAGTACCCAGACCATTTCCTCCACAATGTGGGAAATCTATGCTCCTAATGATGAGTTAGTGAGTTTGCAAGGAATTTTCATCGGTCGCCCAACTAATGATATTATTGAGTATAGCATGATGATTGAACTTTTATATGATGCCATTTCACATGGTATTCATCATTTGTTCATCAAAATTGATTCGTAACTTGTATTTCTACATCTAAATAATGCTTATTTAGTAAGAAGTCCAACTATGTTCCATGTTTTTTTAAGAGATCGCCTCTTAGAGAAACATTTTGATTACATTCAGTATCAACCTATTCCTAGAAGTCTAAATGCATTAATAGATGCATTAGCCAATCATGTATTAGACAAACATTTTCGACATATGTAAAAATACAACCATCATCATATGTTGTGCAAGAGAGTAGAATAAGTAGAATTCATTCATAGACAGAAAAATTTATAGTGTTTGGTTTTACAAAAATTATGTCCGAGACACATATGGATGATGACCTATAATATCAAAATACATGTAGACAAAATATGGTTGAAAACCCTCCTAGATGACTAATCCTAATGATGCTCACATTAGCGTACAATTGCACGGGAAACTTTGTGCAACAATCGAATAATATGAGTCAGCACTCCTATAGTGCACTATTGTAAATGAATAGAGATCTCATCAACCCCTATGTCTAGCACACTACGGTTCAAACCTTCAACATGATGCTCGAACTTGGTAAGTGTTTCTACTTTGTCAGGATCGACCATCTCTTCCTCTACCCCTATAGCTCCAACTTGTACAAGTTGTGGTTGTGCCCGTCGATGAAGAGGTGACATGACTATTGGTCGCACAGGTCCAACATCTACATGTAAAACTTATATTTAGCCTCTAATACATAAAAATAAAAACAAAATTGTAAAACCAAAAAACCAAAATATTCAAAATGAAATTGTTTTTACCTACATCACTCCATTACTCACCTTAAGGTAAAACAAGCTCTAGGTATCCATGGAAATCGTCTCTGGCATATGGGTAGTCCTAAATCATAATTAATTTCTCCCGTAGCCAATCAAAAAATACAGGAGTGAATTTCATCATAGGCACTCCTATGTGTCACACTGTCAAGTCTATCCATTACATCATGTGGGGCTCTCTAGGTCCATGAAACTCGTAGGCTATCCAATGAGGTCATAGTAATGATGTCCTTTGTAAAGAAAATTATACTTTATCATTTGGTCTTTACTCTATTGATTTGTTCCTTTAGATTGAATAAGGCTCCTTGACACTAGTTGAATACCATGGGTGCCAAGTATTCTAAGGCATACTGCATTTGGGTCTTGGTAGCTAAGTGTAGCAACATTGTTCGCCAATCAAGTAATGGTAAAAAGGATTGTCCCGAGGGGAAGTTGAATGACATCCTTTATCTCAAGTTCACCATCCTTAGTTATTTCAGAGCGAGGTCGACAATGGATAGAAGTGTAATCTCTAACTGACTCTCCACCTCTCCTGAATCCAGATAGTGAAATGTGAGTCGCTCTGCATGAAATCCCTATTAGAAAATAAATGTATTCAACATTTGTTGTGACAGTGTTATCTCCAATCTTGAAGTATTGACTCTGTGTGTCCTAGGCCCTTACCAACTATTCTAGTAACTCCAATTGGGTTGTCATGCGCGGAATCATAAAGAACTTTAGAAGCCTACATTTTCTTAAATCTTGTACTATTGCTAGATCATTGGAAGCAACCATGTCTTGAGCCTCGTGATCCCTTTCTCTCTAGGTTAAATCCATTTTCACTCCAATAAATGTTTGCAAAATAGCATTGAAACACATTTAAAATCATAAATTTGAAACATTTTGGGACAAAAACAACTCAAAATCATTTTTTTGGACCCTTCCTATGCCCATGGCACCGTTCCTGCATGAGCAAAGTGACCCATCACACTTACCCTCCCTGGTAAGTGCATTGGGTTGCCTTGATCAGTGTTAAATTTGTAGACCCATTGCACCTCCCTATATAAGAGGAGTGTGATCATCCTAGGGTGAATTCTAAGTCCTAAAAACAGAAAAAGGTTCCCAAAAATTGCAAACAAGAAACAGAAACCATGAAAATGATGAGAAAGGATAGACCTCCTACCTAGAACTGACAATACTGGAAATAGTCCACCGGATTGGTTGTAATCACTTTATGAAGAGTTAAGGTAAAAACTACTCATAGCGCATTCAAATTAGTAAAATGAAAATGGTATGAAATGAAATTACCTTTTTCACTTTTATGGTCAAAATAGGTCATTATTTTAATATTTTTTAGCTAGTTTTTCCATATATCATTTTTTTTATCATTTATGGTGTTTTGAACAAGTTAAATGATAACCGAAGGACATTATGAAGGTTATAAGTTGGATATAGGTCATTTTGATGAATGAGTATACTTTTATCACTTTTTTGGGCTACATTAAAATCACAAAAAACAATCCCCTAGAGTCTTCTTTAAGCTCTTTTCATACTATGAAAACATGAAAAGATTATCAAGCGCTTGTATTTTTTAACTCGTTAAAGTAAATCAAGAGACATACGCCCAATATAATTTTGACCCTTTTCCGGATTAGATAGACTATTTACAAAAAAGGAATACTTTAGTCAAACATGGCTAAGAGGTTATCTTGGGTATTGTTTTACGCCTTTTCGGGCACAAGAGACAAATTTATGAAAAATAACATCTTGGGGTTTATTTTTTGCCTCTCTTTCAAACTCTCTAAACATGAAAAATAAGTCAAAGTATTCCTTCATTGGACTCATAAAACTATTAAACAACGTTGGACTAATCAGGCATGACAAGAATGAACCACTCATTCTCAGAGTTCATTAAAAATACATAGAAGGATTCACTTGAATGATGAACTTATAGATCAAGCATATGTTATCCTCCTCAAGCTTGTAAAAAATAAAGAGGTATTGGCCAGAAATGGTTGGGAAATTGGAAAAACAAGGCATTAAACCTATTGATGGCATGGAGTTTCTCTTGAACATGACACTCTTTTAGTCCATCTCTGTGACTTCTTTGTGTTAGGGAATCTGCTTTCCTCTCTATTGATCACACCTTAATGAAAGTATTCATGATGGGTCTTTGATTCTATGATGCCAACTCCATATCAGTGCCATTCATATGTTCAAAAGGAATACTACCCTCAGTTAATATCTGCTACAATACCTTTAAACCTTACTTCATATTTGTCGCTCCTGAACCAACTTTGCATCATTAACATTCTATCTCAAATTTTGATATCTATTTCATGTCATTGATGGGGGATACATCAATTCCATCCTGCAACAAGTCTCTTCATGTTGAAATCAACACATTATCTAGGAAGTCGACTTAGAAACTCCCTTCAGTGCCTTGGAGCTTGCATACCTCAATGGAAAGTTTCCTTCTTTCGATGATAGGTGATGAGCGCCAGTATTGCAGCAAGGATGCTACAACTCGTAGGTTACCAACTTTACTTATCAACCCAAGGTTCGTACAAACTTGGAGGTGACAGTGCTATATGCACAAGTAGAAGTGGAGGTCCTTCATGTTGTCACTATTCATCTCGCAAGAGACCCCAGGGGTTCCAAGCCAGGCTTCTATAGAGTCAAAAGAAGCTTGATTCTTTGATGGAAGAAGAGAAAACCTATTCTAAGAGAGCTACTCTACTGTGGTAATGAAGAAATAATGTGTAATGCTAAATCACGCCATGTCCTAATTAACCATTTAAACAACTATGCTAAGTAGAATTGCTAAATTGACACTAACCTAATGCTGCTATCTAAGTTATAGAATTAAAGAGCATCAAACCAAACTAATGTGTAAGCAAGGAAACTAAACTAAATCTATTTTCACTTTTTTGGTTTTTTTTATGATCGGGCAGTGTTAGAGTCTAATTGAATAACCAAATCGAAGCTTAGAAGTGGTAGCGTTTAAATGATATGCAGAACAAAGTTTGGGAAGGAGTCAAGCGAAAAAACAAGAAAAGATCAAAATCATTGAAAGGAAGATGTAGTGAAGCAGCAGTGCACAGGAACCATTGGATCAGTTGGGAACAATATTAATGGGAGATAAGCAGTGGAGATCTTATCGCAGGAGATTACGTGAATAGATGGGTGAATAGGATTAATGGGAGATGAATGGCAGAGATCTTATTGCAAGGGATTAAGTGAATATATGGGTGAACAAGATTAACAGGAGATGAATGGCAGAGATCTTATCACAGGAGATTATGTGAATATATGGGCGAATGGGATTAACAGGAGATGAATGGTGAAGATCTTATTGCAGGGGATTAAGTGAATAGATGGGTGAACATGATTCATGGGAGATGGATGGCAGAGATCTTATCGCAGGGGAGTAAGTGAATAGATGGGCAAACATGATTAATGGGAGATGAATGGTAGAGATCTTATCGTGGGAGATTAAGTCAATAGATGGATGGATCACATCAAGTCACGTGTCGACAGAAGGATAAAAAAAACGTGTGGAATGATGGAGCGGTCTTCGTAGGTGGTAAATAGTTTCTCGCGTGCCCTCAAAGCTGTAAGAGGAATTCCTAAATTTTACATGATTAGCCTAGGTGAGTGACACGTAGCATGAGAAAACCACTTTTCTCACGTGCTCTTGGGAGGATATCGGTCGTGCAAGCATTCGCACGAGATTGTGTGATAGACATTGGATCATGCGGGATTAATCAACGGTGGATATCAGCCAAGATAGTTGGTGATTGGGTGACGCGATAGCTATCAGATCAAGCAAGGCAGATCGACGGTGGAGATTTGGAGTGCCTAAAGTCAAACATTGAAATGAATGTGCATGCAGTTGATGGTGATTGGTGAGGTTTTCCATGGATCAAACGGTAAGGAAATCTACATGTATAATACAATTAAGACATGATATATTATCTTCCACTTAAGAATTTTGTGCTGAAGGAAATGATAAAGTGCATGAAATCTTATTACAGAAAGAGAGTGACAAGAAAGGATGACGATAAAATGAACCAACTACTGAATCAAGACAACAAACTCCTAAAGCTCATGCAAAAACTAGAAATCTGTGTTTTTGGGGTTGCCGAAGGGTCTCTTCCTCAAGTCATGGTCCCAGAGGGAGGAGGTGAGGCCAAGACACCTGCTGAAAACCTTATGGTGATATTTTTCTCCTTGCTAACCTGCTAATAGAAAGAAGGCACAAATGGAAGCAAACTAAAACCCAACCAATCTATGCTACCTTGCGGTAATGGAAATGCAACTACTTAAGAAAATCAATGATTAAACCATGAATCTATGCTAGCATACATGCATAATATAGAGGGGCCTTAGATGCTAGGGTTGGTCCCTAACCCAAGAGCCTCATCTCTCTAAGTTAACTCAGTGCTGGCTCAAAACAAAACTCATCCTTATTATCAAAATAATGGATTACATCAAAAACTGTCACAAGTCTTGTAGCTCGAAAATAGAGTAAATTTTTACAATAAAAAATATGAATCCTACTAAGGTCCTATGTCTCTCTACTTATACGTCTGAAGTCTCTAACAAATTCCTTAAAATTAGGGAGGCTCGGCTCCCAAACTCAATATAAACTAGTGCTTTGACTTTCACTTGCTTGGTTGCCTTATGGTCCTCATGATTTGGCTGCTTGCACTCTGAGCTGATGGAGGAATATTCAAATGGAGGGGTAGTAAATGAGATGATTTCCCTCCTATAATTCCTCTCCCTTGTCCCATTCACGTTTTGACCAAGGTCTTTGCCAAAATTCCTTGCTTTTATCCTTTAATCCTATGTTAAATGCACATTAGACCACAAAGAAAAATATCCAACTCTAACTCATCTCATAAGCAAAATATAATCAAAAGTATGCAATAAGTTGTGAGAATAGTTGGTTTGACTAAGCCATGAGGTGAATTAATGCTCGTGTAATTACCCAATGATGAGGCTCATCATCACCCCCCTATTTAAGGTGTTACTCATCCTCTCAGCAACTTAGTCAATGTCCCCATCCTTCATGGCTCCGGTAGCCTCTCTGACATCCCATGCCTCTACTGTGGTCTCTTCTTCTTGTTCATAGAAGCCTGCTTTCCTTTCTACTTCTTCCCACTACCACTTTTCCTCTTCTTCTTTTCTCCCTTCTAGCATCCCTAGGAGTAGTGGTGGACTGACTTTTAGGCCTATCCAATTTACCTTCAACCGTTGCATTGACTGCTTATACATAGGTGTCATGTTGAGCGCCTCTCTCAACCTTTGAGGGGAGTGATATTCTCTAATCTTCAAGCTGCGTGGCAGTGTGTTCCATCTCCTGAAGCAAGCATGTATACTATCATCTCCTAGCAGCCTAAACATATCCTCAAAATGTGAAATTTCTTGCTCTTGGGTAGCAAGATATCTAGGTGCCAGCTTAGGATTATTTGCAATTAGATTATGGTTGTTGATTAGGACCATGGGATTTGATTTTTCATCTCTGATGAAAAGAGGTTTATTTTGCTCTCTGGCCAATATTCTTTTCATCTTTGCAGCCCTTGACTCCTCATGGTTAATCCATGATGCCAAATCCATTAATTGTAGATCTCCTAGCTCGACATTAGGATCCCAAACATTCATGTCTGTGAGGGCCATGTTGTGCAAGTAAAATTCAGCCATTTTGGCCCTATCATCTAGTGTAATTTTATCACAAATATCAATAAACTGCCTGTAGTCCTAAAATGGCATGGTGCCCTTTTGTGCTAGTGTTTTAATCTGAAATTGCAACCATTATTCTCTGAGGTAAAGAACATAGTATTTAGCTGGCATCCTACACTGGATGGCCTCCAAGTTGAGGTTGGCCATACATGCTAGTTTTTTTTCCCCTTCCTGCAGTTGTCCTCTCAGCCATGCATTTTCCCTCTCAAGTTGTTCTCTTAGTATTTATTCTTTGGCCCTTGGTGTAGGGGAATCTTCAATCTCAATAGGGATTTTTTTTTTATATTTGTGGCTTCCCTTGTTTGTTTCTTATGCTCTTTCTTGTTCTAAAATATGGAGGGGTTGCCTCCTTCTTTTCCTTATTTTCTTGATTGGGGTGCTGAGAGCAGTGAGGGTAGCTAATGCCTCCTTCTTAGCGGCCTCTGGAGACACCCTAGGTGAATCCTCCTTGTGTTCTTCCCCTTCTATTTCAATGCTTTCTTCCTCTCTGTTTTTCTTATCTTCTTTCTCTTAATGTTCTTTCTCATCTACATTAGTTTCTTCCTTCGTTTCCTCCTCTGTTTTAGCATCATCCTTCTTCTCTTCTCCTTCATCATGTTCCTCTATATTATTTTCTTCTTCATACATCTCATCCCTATCTAGCTCTATATATTCTGCTTCTTGTTTTACATCCTCCTTACTGACAGAAGGACTAACATCATAGGTGAGGGTTTTGATGTCAACCTCTGCTAGTAAGTCTCGGAAGACTGACCATGTTATAGGGATCCTGAGGTTTTGGAGGGCATCCTCAATGAAGATCCTGATCAACCTATGGTGATCCAATTGTTGGGAATTCCCTTCCTTGAATTTGTTGCTAGAGTCTATGAGTGATTGCATCAAGAAATAGGGTATGTTGAGTCTTTGATGAACTGGTGTTTCTACCCCAAATCTTAATTCTTCAATCATCCTAAAATGGTAGCCATAAAAAACACTATATCTACCCTCACATGTGATATATTTGATGAGTTGGTATCCTACCTCACTCCATGGGTATGGCAGACTATTCCTCCTTACTCCATTTTTATCCTCTGTGGGTTCTTCACCTTCTAAAAAGAATTTCCTTTTTCCCACCTAACTGTCTACTTTGTCTTCTTTTCTCCATGGAATTCCTAGGGGAAGTGTGGTGACTCTATTGATGAGCTCTGAGGTGAGATCTATAGTGAGCCCTCTAACTATCACGATGGCATGGATTCTACTGTGTGGAGTGAGGGAATGAGCAAATTCTTGAGCCACCTTGTCATCATACCCTGTGAATTTTTTGAAAAACCGCTTCCATTGGTGTCTTAAAAAGATTTCAAGCACTTGAGGGTGTTGTTGTATCCTCACAGTGTTTGTGGGTTCTCTCCTATTAAACCCTCCTGTCATCTTGCTTTTGAGTATTGAGGAGGAAATTAGAGTTTTGACACAAGAATTTCAAATGCAAGACAAAACAAAGTTTCCTGTGTATGTAATTCACCTCCCACAATTGTTATATCCACAAGCTTTTAGAGAATTTCTAGTAAATTTTCGTGTAAATGGGGATGGATCTTTAGATCCTACCTCTTTAGAATGGTGGCAGTGGACAATTCTCGTGATATTCCCCCTTGAACCCCTCTTTTCCTATCCTATAAACTTCCTCTATGTATCCTATAGAGTGCTCCTATAGACTATTCTTGTGCATGCTCCTATAGAAATTCTCTTGTAGAACAGTGGATCCTTGCTTCCGGTGGGTGGCCAGAGTTATGAGAGAAACTTGAGTGAGGGAGTTTCTAGGAGGTGAAATGCATGAATGCATGCAAATGATGTTTTGTTTCCCTTTATGGATTTTCGGGGTGAGGTTCCTCGTAATCATCTCCCACCTCGTAGATCTGTAGTTAACGACTTCTTGTCCTACTCCTCCTTTTTCTTTGAGTTGATGGCAGCCATGTGTGAGAGGACACCCGATTTTGTATGTGATAACTGAACAAAGGTGGTCAAGTTAACTGGACACCTTTTCACTTATAAACCAACTACCTCATAACCTTTACAACTTTTGATCAAATGATTCATATGAGTGAGTGAGAGGGATACTTACCTGTGGTTTCAATGCCATGCTATAGTTGTCAAAGATTAGAGGCACTATGTTGTTTATTTGCTGCATTGTTTGTTGATGGTTTCTGGGCTTTTCTAGGTGTCTGTGACTGAAGATATAATGTTTTTGCTGCTATGGAGCCCCTGGATCATCCTAATGAATACTTTTAGCTAATGATTGATATTGTGTTGGATAGGCTACTACAAGATTTCCTATAGGATGCCCTGTAGATGCTTCTCCCTTAGGATTTATTAATCATGTTGTTGGCTGGGGCTGTGAGGATGCTACAATGAACGGACAAAGGGAGTAGGAGTGTGTGTGGAGTAAGGGATAACTGGCAGAAACTGATCTCTTTTCGTTTTGAATGCTAAGTGCAGGAATTATGGTAATGGACGAGTTGAAGGATTATATCATGTCTAGATTGAATTTTAGGGACCTAACTAACCTACCATTCACCCTTGGATTGCTTCCTGTAGGTTGTCCGGGCCATTGTAATTCCTACAGGATCATCCTATAGGTTTTCAAGGGATCTTGAAGAAAACACAGCCTTCACCTAAATTGAAGCAATGAAGTGAAAAAACAATGGAATTGATGGAGGGACGCATGGTAAGGAGTGGAGGAGATGAACACGTGTGAGGCAGGGTTCCCTTTCGATCTTCTCTTTGCTCCTTGATTGTCTTTCTCGCCCACCTGCAAATAACAATTATGTCTTTTTCTCTCTCTCTCTCTCTCTCTTTTTAAACTTAGGCTACCTCAAAGAGGTTTTCACCCTAGATGTTTTCCCTCGGTGCCTCAAGGAAGGTTTTCACCTAGGCAGCTTCTTATTCCTTTGTTTACCATTTTTTTCATCATTGGACCACCTCACGAGGTTTTCAACCCAAAGATGGGACTCAGGAGCCTCATGGAGGTTTTCACCTGAATCCTTTGTTAGGATATTCTGACACATAGGAATAGTTAAGTATAACTTGGTCTAGTATAGAGTTAGGTAAAGTGTGTTTCTTTACTATGTACTTTTGTAACTTACAATCTGACGGTCACGATATGTAGTGATCCGACCGTTCATTCTCTCCTTGGTATTACCGACACTTGATCCATGGCTTAACACCCGATTCGTCCATGATCTCTATTTAAAGAGAATGGAGGGTCATTTGGAGGTTAACTGTTCAAGAGAGAAGCTTATGTAAATTTTCATTCTTTTATTAATAAATTTCCTGAAGTGGCCGCGTTGGCTCAGGCCGTGGACTGTTTCGCTCTTTGAGGGTTTTAACCACGTCAAAAATACTGGTGTATTGATCTGTGATCTATTTGTGAGCGGTGTCCTTTGGTGTTCTATTTGAAGAACTTACACTATAAATTCCTACATGATATTAGAGCTATTTGAGGGCCGCATCCATTGGTGATCCAAATCTAAAGCCAGTAGAACTACATCCGACTGTTGTTTCCTAGATTTGTTATTTCTAACTGCTTTCAGGCCGAGAGGACTACTCTGTTGTTTTAGGAGCATCTTTTCCATGGAGGAACCCCTTTCGTTTCACGCGAAAAGGTTTCTGGTAGCCCTAGCTACATCATTTTTAAGATCTGGAGGTATACAGTGTTTTTTTGCAGTTTCTAGTTATTTATCTCTCTGTTTATTATTTTGGTTTATTTAGATTCTGTTTTATTACCAGATCTATACGTTTCATTTCTGCGTATGCTCTTTCCCTGCGATTCTGTGCGATCTAGGCAAATCAGAAACAGAAAGGAAGGATTTTTCTCATGCGTATGCTCTTTTCCGTTGCGTCTTAGTGTGATCTCAGAAAATCAGAAACATTGAGGAAAATATTTAATTTTCGGGTAAAGCTAACTTTAAGCCGTAAGGTTTGTTTTTTTTTTGTATGTCCGTGTTGGGTTTTGTGTTTTTGTTTTGTAGGGAGAAAAATAGCTTTCTCAATCAAGCACACAATCCAAAGCTTTAGTGACCAAAACAAAAACAAACCCCCCCCCCCCCTCTCTCTCTTTCTCTCAAAATTTTTGTTTAGCTCACTTGGTTCAAAGCTAATTTATGAGAGTAGAGGTCTTGAGTTCAAATCTCCTTTTTGTTCGGAAGGGGGCGTTTTTTTCCATTTCCGCACATTCCCGCACTTCATCGGTGCCTTCATCAAATTTTCTTAAAAAGCCATAACTTCTTCATTCGGAAGCCATTTTCAGAGCAGTTTTTTTTAACCAACCTAATTTTTCGAGATCTTTCCATTGAAACACATAGTTTCATCATATATAGCTTCAGTTTCTGTTAAAATGGAAAGTCTATGCCAAGTTATTCTTGACAACACCAACTACTTCCAATGGTGGTCCTATATTGTGGATTTACTTAGAAGTAGAGGTCTTTACAGAATAGCCTCAGGCCAAGAAACCAAAACGAAAGATGAAGATAAGGCAACTAAATGGGAAAATAGGCAAGATCAAGAATGTGGGTTGATAGGGATGTCTATTTCCAGATCTTAGATTCCATATTACAGAACTTGATACTCCTGAAGAAGCAACGAAGTAGATTACTAATGTTTTTGGAATCAAAAATGAACTTAGAGCCCATTAACTTGAAAATGAGTTGCTTACATTGGACCCCAATAATTTTTCTTGCATTGAAGATTTTTTGTCTAAGTTCAAGACCCTTAGACTTCTCTTGGAAGGTGTTAAGGTTAAGAAAGAAGGTAATAACCTTATCTATTCCATTCTTACTAAGTTGGGACCAACCTATTCTGTGTTTGTTTCCACCTTCCATTCTACAAGAGAAGCCTTCATTTCTCAAGGACAAACCTACAAGCCACCTTGCTTTGATTCTTTTTGTGATTCTTTAATAAGAGAACAAGAAAAACTCTTACACCTTGGTCTTCTTAATCTTGGAAACTCTTCTAAGAAAGCATTAGCCGCCCAGCAGCAACCAAATTCAAAGAATCCTAAGAAGTAGTATCCTAAAAGGAATGATCCTAAACCAAACAAGGGTCCTAAGCAATTTCAGCCTCAAAATGAAAAATCATTTCACCAGAATGATAAGGCAAATAAAAACAAAGGGAAGAAGACTGATAGACATTTCCACTTTTGTAATTGAGATGGCCACTTAGAATTTAAATGCTTTAAGAACATGGAAGCCTTGAAGCAACAATGAAGAAGCATAACATCCATTTGGAGCACTCTTCAAATTCATATTTAGGAATGACACTTTCTGCATGTGGCTGTCAAGCATCTTGGTCTGGCTATGCACTAAATGTATCTTCTTCCTCTCATTCTCATGAGTGGCTCATTGATTCTGGAGCTTTTTATCACATGGCCTGTCACGCGGAATGAGTCGAGGTTGCGGACAAGATCGACCTTCCTAGTATCTAAAGATATCTAGAGACAAACAAGCCAATAAAAAACTATGTTTCTCTAAATATGCAATTAAAAACAAAGGCAAACAAGTGTTTTAGGCCTACCTTGGGTCCAATGCAAGTTTGTGGAAGCCTCGCTCCCTCACTCCAAATGAGCTTCCTTGAAGCGTAAGTCTGCAAACACAAACAAGCAAGCAAATTAAATAGCACCTAAAAAGCCAATATCATAAAGCATGTTCATCATAATGATCAAGAAGATTATGAAACAAACCACATAAGACAATTTGTTGAGAAAAATGAATCTGATTGTATTAATTCAAATGAAAGAAGAAATTTACAACCTATGCCTTGATGTTGTACAAGCTCCTCCCAGGGTCCGACAAGAAGTCTCCTCTACTTTGACAAGTTTCACTCACTTCCCAATGAAACCAAAAGGTATGTGATCTCTCCTTTCAAGTTTAACTAGGAAGTCCCAATTCCATTAGCATTTACCCTCAAAATGTTCAGCTTCTAACCTCTCCAGCAACTGACCCAATGCCTTAATTTATAGTGCAATGGAGGGAAGTTACTAGGTCCTCCTTCAAAGTGATAAAGCCCTCCTTCAAAGGGATAGCTCCTCCTATCAAGGGATTAGCTCCTTCTCCTTTGGGATGCATGAACCACCTTGGAGACAACAATCCACGTCAAAATCCTTCTAGAAACATCTAGAATTAACCCAAAAGTGAGTTTTTAAGGATAAAATTGCGCCTTTTTTACTTTTACAAGGGTACGCACCCACCCCTTTACAGACAGAGCGTGCAGGTACGCAAGTAATATGAACAAAGGGTGCGGGTCCGCAGGTAAAAGTAGGAGAAAGTGCAGAACTAGAGTAATATTGATTTTCAATGTCTTTCTCTCTTTTGCAAAGCTTGACATGAAGAGCTAAGGTTTGAGACTTGCTTAAGAGGCTAGTATAAGTGATGATAGACCCATACTAACTGCAAATAGTCATGGTGACGATATTTTTGTGTAACAGATTGCCCCTTAAAGTGCGAAGTTAGTATATGAGGATTTTCATTTATCATATAGGAAGAGTGAAGTGCTTTATCATTTCAAGGATCATCTTGTGGAGAGCCCAGATGGAACCTGTAAAACCATTCAATGCAAAATATATATATGAGATCATATCATCGCTGAGGTAGGCATTCCCATACTCAGATAAAAACTGACTAAGAGACTGAAAACTGACTAGAAGACTAACTACTGCTCTGATATAAGAATGATCTCGTAACACATCATAAGTACAGACACATGTGGACACAGTACGGACGTACCCATCTGTTTATGAATAGTCCATAATATAATGAATACAAAATTCCTTGCAACCTGGATGGTAGAAACTAGATCCAAGGTCTTCATTTCTACGTCCCGAAATAGTATGATTCTATCCATGCGAATGAATGTGTCGAAGTTGAACATGGTAGAAACCGCTTGATTACCAGTCAATGATGTAAACTGTTAACAAGCGTGAGAGAAACCACCAATAATGACAATGGCTCTCAAAGTACTCAGTACAATCCATGAGCTGTGATTAGATGTGTTGATGTCGAACATGTCACAGAATCCTTCGATCGAAGGTCAATGATGCAACCTATCGTCGAAGACGAGAAACCTGCCATTGAGGCATGCAGATCCCAAGGTACTGGCGATTTCTAGATCATCTTTCTAGATAAAGAGCTGAAGTCGATAGAAAGTGATCCGTCGTAGGCAAGCCCATAACACGAAATCATAGATAAATTTTGAAGAAATTTAGTTGCAAGGCCTGACTTAGGAATGGTCAAGATGGATGACAGATATTTTTGCTGATGAATGGCTTATTCGCACTGACCTCTTGAACACATAACGACACAGTAGATGGTTTGGTGATGATTGACCCAAAGTTAATACCCAGAAACTGGCTGAAGACTTTCAATGTGGTTTGATCAACTGTTAGGCAAAATATTTCCCCAACCCAGGTGAATGAAAGTGTCGTGTTCAAGAGTGGTTATAAAGTATGACAAATAGGCCCATTTTTCTCTCTTTTCCCCCACCATTTTTGGCAAGTACCTCTTTATTTCTTACAAGCTTGAGGAGGATAACATATGCTTGATTATAAGCTCATCCTTCGGATGAGTCCAACTTAGTTTAAATTCAAACCCTAAGAAGGAGTGGTATGTTCCTGTTTGTAATTGAACAGTTCCTTTACTGTCAAAATTTAACAAGTCCAGTATAGGAGAAACTCGGCGTTTTTCATTTTTAGAGAGTCTGAAAACACTTAAGAAGACAACAGGGTTGACCTTTTTCGTAAATTTGTGTCTCCCAAGCCCAAAAAAGTATAAAATAATACTTGAGAGAACCGCTTGATCTTTTACAACCAAGGAGTACTTTTTGTAATTAGTGCCTCTGATTCGAAAAAGTAAAAAAGCAATCAACGACACATCATTTTATGACCAATATCGAATTTGAAACGACAAAAACCTAGCAATCTTTTCGTGTTTTTACAGTCAGAAAAGGGTTGTAAGAGGACCATCTTTTTAGTTCCGTTTTAACGAGCTTAAAAAGAAAAACTCGACAATCTTTTCATGTTTTAGGAGTCAGAAAAGAGCTTAAAGGTGACTCTAATGGTTTTTCGTTGAAATGACCGATTTCGCCTGAAAAATCCGTTATGCTGAACAAAAACTCAAACATTACTCATACATGTTTAAAAATGGGTAAAAATGTCGCAAAAACACCTTTTTAAAGTGAAACATAAACAAATTTAGAATTTATTTACCCAAAAAACTTATAGAAAGGACTTTTTACCATTCATTTTTACCATTTGAGATTTGGGTGAGAAAAAAGGGCTTTTGACCAGAAACTTCCCATGAAGATTGCGGAAAATCCGTCCGTCGGAATCGAACGCCGTCTCCTCCAGGTAATCCACATCATCCTACTCTTCATTTTTTTCCATTTGAAATTGTTTTTTAGGGTTAATTTTTGTTTTTAGGAGGTTTTTAGGTTTCAAAACCCACACGCGGGGTCTGCAGGTTTACCACAGGGGACCTGCGTACCCCGACTTTTTTGCAATGGGCAAAAAGTCGGGGGTATGAAACTAACGTGAAGGCAAGGTGCGGACCCCACGCACTGTCCCTAACAAGGGGATGTGTACCCCGCGCAAAGGTTTTTAAAACCTAACTAACTCAAAAATTACCCAATGAAATCAATTTTATGCATTCTAATTCGCCTTTTTTACTTGAATGTAGGATAAACATCATACTTGATTGGTGAGAACAGGAGCATGAGGATGTGGACCTCGCCGCGATGAATCATCAACCTTCGATCGATGCATTGAAGGCATGTGGCTTATACAATTTCTGGGCCATACCTGGCATGAGGGCCCAGGTGGACTTTTTGCAATGGATGGTTGATATATGGAGTATACAGGACCAGTGCTTCTTTATTGGTGGGCACCAACTCGAAATTGAGCCAGATGATATATACTTTTTGACTAGTTTGCCCAGGAGGGGTGAACACTTGACTCTATTTAGGCCTAGGGCAGGTGGCCAGTCTGTCGAGAGCCTTCGGCTAGAGTTCTGCAATGTCCAGAACCGGGACAAAGGGATAGATATCAAAACCATATCCCATCCTGAACTCATGTTATTGGGTTTACAGTTACCAGACTCTGCAGAAGTGCAGTGCTACACATTGCCACTTGATCCCAGATGCGGATGGCAATTGATTGCTTTCGAGGCACCATTTTCAGCTAGTGCGATGCTGTGCTGGCCAATGTAAAGGGCCAACTAACCAGGGCCAGAAACGGACAACTAAAGACTTTTGCGTATGGTGCTATAGTTGTGAGTTTTGGTCTGGAGAGGGTTCCGATGTTGATCCCACAACACCTCACAGTTGGAGTTGGGCTTCCTCGAGAGCCCAAACTGATGCGATGGGTTACAGTTATGGCCCGCCATCCTGATGAGGGGACCGAGGTCGTTCGGTTCAAACCTAAGTATTTCCAATGGTTGGAGAACCAGGTTTTTGCTATCCAGGACTTTCCTTATGCTGAGGTTGATTTTTGTGGAGACCCAGACATGGCTCTTTTGCCAGGAGAGAAATGGGATGATGCATGTAAAATCATTTTCAAAATTTCCGAATTTAATTTTTTTGTTTTTATATCGTCCCAAAACTGATAGTAAAAGTTTCAAATGCAGATGTGGGCCCACGACGATCAGCTGCTCTCCGGCCTTACAAGAGGAAACAACTAGTTGCACAGGCTCCAGCCCCACAGGATGAATCAGCAGAGACTTTGGCCGAGTTGGAGAGCCATCTAGAGCGCCTGAAAGGGGACATGCCCGAGACTAGTATAGATGACATCCCTCGTCGACTTCAGCGCTATGTGATTGGGGTCCCGGGACCTTTTAGGAGGTTCCTTTGTAAGGTGGCCTGTGCAGTGGTTTTGTATCGAGATCATCACCAGTGATGGGATGATCGCCTATTGTAGTCACATATGACATTTTTTCTTTTTGTACTTATCATTTTTGCCGATTATAAGGTGTTTTTCAACCTATAATCAAGGACGATGTATTATTTTGACACACTCCTATGTTATATGATATCATTATTACCAGCTTATCTTGTTAAACATGTTATGGAATGTTTCTAAACTTACTTGTATGATTATTGCACATTTCTACTTAACATTTGAGAAGCAATTGCATCTGCTAATGTATTTAAAGATCTTGGAATATGCTGATATTCAATATAGTCAAATTCACATTCCAAGAGACGCACTCTCAAAAATAATCTTAATAAAACTGGATTTCTAATGGCTATACTCTATTAAGTTGTAATACAATGAGTTCAGAATCTAACCTCACTATCAAACTCCGAATCCCAAATGAAATAGATTCAGATAATAACTCAATCACTGCACTATATTCTACAATGTTGTTTGTTGTTTGACCGAGGCTTACCGCATGCATAGATACCAACTCGTCAGAAGGCGAATAGATAACCCAAGCTACGGAAGAAATATTCTGTGTACTACGACAAGCACCATCAGCAAAACCAATGTATGTTTGGAGAGGCACCGACATCTGCGACATCAAGAGTAAAACCAAGATAAGCGGGAATAACGACGAAAAACACTCTCTAAGATAAGCACACTTTTTAATCTAAAACACACCAACTAGAAGGAAACCTAACCTAACTAAAAAATATTCACACTCATTTTAAGCATAATACCTCTTCAGGTAAAGACCATTTATGGGTTTACCTAAAGAGACTCCGTCAAAGTCTACTATTTTATAGGCCCCTTTCGTTAGCTTTTGCTTGACAACATAGGGACCATGCCACATAGGCATGAATTTTGCAGCACCTAATTTATCATTTTCCTGATCATACAATAAGACTAGATCTCCTTCTGAAAAATTTCGAGGGGTCACATTCCGATCATACTGGGCTTTAATACGTTTTGCATGAGATTCGATTGCTAATGCAGCATCGCGTCAATTCTCATCTAGCTGAGCCAAGTATAACAAACGTCTTTCCTCTTCAGAAGTGGCTGGAAGTAACTTGATGGCCATTCGCAATGACGGGATGTCGCACTCAATAGGTAACACAACTTCCAAACCATAAACTAGTTGGAAATGAGTGAACCCTGTTGACGTTTTAACTGAGGTTCGATACACCCATAGCACTGAAAATAACATGTTATGCCAATTTGACCGATGAATCCCAATGATTCGTCGGATCATGATGACTAGAACTTTGTTGATGGCTTCAACCAGGCCATTAGCTTGTGGATAATAAGGAGTTGAACTGTCGTGACGCAAGCCAAGCTGGCCTGTAATTTTAGTCATCATAATGTTTCGAAAATGACACCATGATCAGTGATAATCGCTTGGGAACACCAAACCTAGCAATTATATGACTGAATACGAAAACCGCAGCTGTTTTGCCGTCTGCCTCAAATGTAGGCATCGCCTCGGCCCACTTGGTAAAATAATCTACCGCAAGGATAATATACGCATGCCCCCCGGCCGAGTGAGGGTTACATGTAAGAAAATCGATACCCCATTTGGAAAAAGGACCAACGGAAATTATAGGGTGAAGAGGAGCAGGTGGAGCGCGCATATTTCAATCAAAAACTTGGCAGTTGTGACATTTTCAGACCGCAAGAATACAATCTTTAAACATAGACGGCTAGAAATAGCTAGCGCACAATATCTTTTCGGTTGTGGCATAACCAGACATATGACCGCCACACACTCCAGAGTGACAGTCATTGAGGACCCTTTCAGCTTCCTCATGAGTCAAACAATGTCAAAAAATAGAGTCTGCCCCATGACGATAAAGAGTATCTCTAATAATTTTGAATTGTTGGGACTGGAATCATATTTTTCGACGTTCCGATCGTGAAATATCTGGCTGAAAGGATTGGGTTTGGAGATAAATGATGATATCCCCGTACCACGTATCTAAAGTGCTGATTAGAAACAAGGATTTGTCCGCAATGGGATCCTCCACCACAGTTTCCGTGTCAGCACGCGGGAAGTCAGACATTAATTCCACAAAATCTAAAGATTTCTTTGACTTAGACTTTTCAAACTCCAAGTCGAACTCTTGCAGGATGATAATCCATTTGGAGTACTTGCCCCCAACAATTGTTTGGTCAAAATATAGATCATAGGGTTGCAATCAGAAATAACTGTAGTCTTACGTAGTAAAATGTAATGATGAAAACGTTGGATAGCTTGAACAGCTGCTAATGCCAATTTCTCCACATGTGAGTATTTTAGCTCAGATGGACTGAGTGTTCGACTAAGGTAATATATCACATGTTTAGTACTGAATTCATCTTCCTGAACTAACACCATTCCGATGGTGGAATAGGAAGCGGCGAGATACAAGAAGTAGTCCTGGTTGTAGTTGGGAGGATGCAACAACGGTGCATGGGTCAATGCGTTTTTTAGCGTATCAAAAGATTTCTCAGCTATCTCATCCCAAAAGAATGAAGTATTCTGCTTCAACAACCAAGTAAAACCCTTTGTGATCTCGACATAGTTAGGGATGAATCGACGTAAAAAGTTTGCTTTCCCTTGCAAACTTTGGAGTTGGCGAAGACTCGAAGGAGGAGGCAATTTGATAATGGCTTCAACCTTCGAGGGATCAATGTGAATGCCGACTTTAGAAACAACAAACCCCAGTAATCGACCTGTTTCAATACAAAAAACACACTTGTGGGGGTTCAACCTAATCCGATAATGCCTACACCTCATAAATATTGCTCTTAAATGGACGAGATGATCAGCTCGATGTAATGAATGAGCAGGCAAGTCATCGAGATAGGGTTGCACAATGTGCTTGATATCATGAAAAGCATAAGACATGGCCTGTTGAAAAGTTGCCCAGGCGTTCTTGAGACCAAAAGGTAATTTGCAATAAGAAAATGTCCCCCATGGACAAATGAATGTCTTTTTTGGTTGATCAACAGGTAGAATATTGATTTGATTGTATCCGGAAAAGCCATCCATGAAGGAGAAAATTTCACTGCCGTCACAATCATTAATGATTTGATCAATATAGGGAGTGGGGTAATTGTGCTTTAGATGGGCTCGATTAATGTCCCTATAGTCGATACATATTCTTATTGTCCCTTGCTTTTTGTTAATAGGAACAATATTCGCTACCCAATCCGCTAACGGGATCGGATAAATGAAACCTGCTTTGAGTAAATTTTCAACTTCTGCTTTAATCGCAACAGCTTTTCTTGGGTGAATCTGACGCAAACGTTGCCGGACGGGTTTAGCATCCGGGTAAGTTTTGATTTCATGAACTACAATTGTGGGGTCAATTCCTGGCATTTCCTCATATGACCAGGCAAACACATCGTGGAATTCTTAAAATAGGGCCTTATTTGTTTGAATTTCATCTTCCGTACAAGAGGCACCTATATGAACGTTTTCAAAAATTCCAGGCTTAACTGAAATGTCAAGGGGAATAGTTCGAGAAATATTTCCCAAGTTTAACTCAGAATCGGTATGTTTCATTGGATTCTGAGTGTCCCTGACATATTCAGTCGTAAAAATTGATGAAAAATCAATTTCAAAACGATCTTCCTCAGGTAAAAACGAAGATTTGTGATGAAGATCTTCCCATGGTAGCTCATCGACGCATAGGATTTCATGAATTTTCTCATCAGTTTGAACAAGTTCTAGAAAACATTATTAAATCCGAGTTTGATGTTGAAAGTGATTCCTCATGGACCACATTCATTAAGTCGGTTTGGGTTGATGTTGTGTCGAAAAACGACTGCACGGTCTGATATGCAAGTTCATACAGACTCAAAGGCATAAGAGTACCAAATGAGTCTATCTCAGATTCAGAAGGTATGATCCAAGGATCATCATTAACAACGGTACCTAATGAAATCATATGAATGGTTGCAGTAGAAGACGATGCGTTGATAGGAGGAAAAGGAAAAGTGCCCAGTAAACTGGAATCTTTAACTAGTCCTACTCCAACATCCTTATATGGGATTGTTGCTTTACCAACATGTTGAATGCTCTCAGTAGAGGCTGGGTCAGATGAAAAGTAAGATAGCTGGTCTAAGGTTACGATCTTTCCATTATGAGGAAACTTTATAAGCCAAAAGACCGATGAAACGACAGTTGTCATAACATAAGACCAACTACGACCCAAGAGAAGGTTGTAATCTAGAGGGGCATCAACCACCTCCACATCTAGATTAACAGTTTTACCTTCAACCCCTATAGGTAAGTCCTATAGAATGCCAAAAGGATGAAACCTGCGGCCATCAATGGCCTTTAGAATCGTTGAGGATTGATTTAGTGATGGAGAACCAAGCGATCTCCAACACTATATCGACATAATACACGTGGAAGCTCCCTCATCAATCACAGTCCTATGAACAGGTATGTTTTTTACTATCACTGGAATCTGGACAGCGCAGTGCACAATTTTCTAGATCGAAGATTATAAGGTTCGGGTCCTGAACGTCAACAACTCCTATAGCCGACAAAAGTAATTTACGCTGTGCTGGACATGATTGCAGCACGTCCAACGCTGACATTACTAAAGGTGAAATAGCTAAATCCTCAACAATGTTATAGCTCTGAGCTGCTCTCGCATGTGGATTGAAAGCAGACTTTCGAAGTATACCCTTGGCGAGCAGTTTGATTAATAAGTCTGGATTAGGTTTCTTGATCTATAGTGGATCGAAACCGGGAGCTAAGGTTGATGGATTCAAATGAGAAGATTCTGCTTCTTTACCATCAACAGGACTTTTACTACCATAATCTTGCGGTCGAGTCGCAATCCTAACATGGGACATCATCAATATGGGTTCATCATTGGCACTGGAGGACGAGCCTATCATCTTATTGTCTTGATTTGGAAAAGGATCCTTCAAAATAGCAGGAGTTTGGGAACCTTTGGCAATTTTCGCAACCTCTGCACGATGAGGGCAGTCTCTCGTAAAATGTTCTTCATCACAAATGAGACACGGATAACGAGGTTTGCGTTTTTCATCAGTTGATTCCGTTTTTTCTGTTTTCTCTTTCGAATTCTTATCTGTTTTATTCTTCTTCTTCCCTTTCTTCTTACCACCGGTTTTTGATTTAGCTGTAGATGACTCTACAACATGGATATCGGCAGAAAGTTCCGCGGAAGAATATCCTGCCAGGGAATCCAGTAAGGTCATGATAGGAGAAGAATTCTTGGAAGACTTCTTCTTACTTTTGGTATTAACCGTACCAATCATACCATCAGCAGCATGAGACCTTGAAGGAGCTGCGGCAATTTGATTTTGTTTGGGTAGATCTGGGATTTTCTCGTGTAACATACCTGACTGAGTATAAACTAAGTCAGGGTACTGTGCTTGAGCAATTACTTGCTCCTCAGTAACTACTCCAGCCTTAGCCACATCCTCAGTGATCTTGGGGAGTAAAGATTTTACAAACCATTCAGTTAAGATCTGATCTGGGATAAAAACTTTCACTAAATGTCGTCGACGTCTCCATTCATGGATATGATCTGAAATGTAAGTGGACGTTGACTGCTTTAATGAAGTTAATAATTCCGTGCCATTGTCGTATCTGACTGGCAACTGAAAATGAGTTAAAATCGAAGTAGCTAACTGACTAAAGTTATAAAAAGTGTCTCGCAGTAACTCAATGTACCTCTTGGCCCCAAGACCAATTAGAGTGTGCTGGAAAAGTCGTAAACGAATTGAATCATCTAAAATGGAATTAGATGCACACCAGAGGTGATAATTCATCACATGGTTCGACGGGTCCTCTCTTGGCTTACCTTCGAACTTAGGAATATCATTGGGCAACTTATGCGGCATTGGCAACCAATACTAAACATAGTTAATTGGATCGTTCGTAAGGCGCGTCAAGTCAGGCAAGTCCAAAGTTGCGATAAACGGTAACTGACGATTAGGGTCCCTAAAACTATGGGTTTGTAGGCCAGCCCCAGGAGGATGATATCCAGGATAACTAGGAATTGGAATTACATTTGGGATATTTTGTCCTCCTAGAAAACCATGATTGACCGGACCACACTGGGGTTGATGACGTTGTTGATATGTATACCGAGGGTACGGTTGATACTAATAGACTGGTTGCTGCGTAGTCGGACCGTATTGGTACTATCCTTGGTACGGTTGTTGATTAAACTGAGGTTGACTGGTAACAACCGTACTTCCTATAGGCATCTAAATCGAAGTGTGGACCGTGGGTCCAGACTAACGTAAAGATGTCTAAGGAGTAGATGCAGGGACAGTAGAAATCGGAGCTATCGATACTCCAGAAGAAGGTGGGGTAGATGCAGCAGATTTTGCAGTAGTTGCAGTAGTTGCAACAGAAATTTGAGGTGGAGTACGAGGTGTACTAGGCCCAGACTGAGAAACTACAGAAGGTGCAAAAGTTTGAACAGTAGACTGGACAGGTTGCTGGGATGAACCAGAAACCAAGGGTTATCCAGTTTGAGATGACAACTGTGCATTCGGTTGCAAGACCTGTTTGGATTGAGATGGATCCCACACTAAATTCATTCCGGGGTATGGACCCATAACAGGTTCAGGATATTGAGGACCATAACTAGGTTGAGGGTAGGGTTGATAATACGATTGACCCGAAGGTGGTTGGTAACCTTGAGTTGGGTACTGACCTTGGGGTTGATATCCCTGAGGCACGTACTAATACTGGGGTTGACTTTGAGGTACATATTGATATTAGGGTTGACCTTGAGGTACATATTGATATTGAGGTTGACTTTGATGTACATATTGATACTGAGGTTGACCTTGAGGTACATACTGAGTCTGGGGTTGGCCTTGAGGAATTTACTATCCCATAGGTATGTACTGTCCTTGAGGTTGCCCCCCAGGTGCAAACTGAGTACCTTGAGGTTGCCCCCCAGGCACATACTGGGTACCTTGAGGTTGCCCCCCAGGCGGAGACTGGCCACCTTGAGGTTGAGGATTGGGAATAGAACCTGACATCATGAGAATATCTTCTACACTCAATGGTTTAGTACCATTATTTCCAGTTAATAAATTTTGTTCAATAGGTTGAGGAGATGCTCCCGAAAAAGTACCAGACATGGACTGATACCCAGCGAGAATAGAAGGACTTTCGTGCAAAAAGGCTTCCAGAGATTGAGAAAACATGGATGATTGTTTGGACATATTCAACGGAGGATAGTAACCTCTATGTGTTGGGTGATAAGAAATACGAGGTGGTGAAAAAATTAGTCCTAGGTTTTCCAAAAAATCAGTCAATGAAAGATACCAAGCACTTCTCCTAGGTGGACTGTAAAAGATTGATTCACACTCCCTAAGGTCTAAAGTAGGTCGATCTTCTGGAATAGGGATGCCTTCTTCGTTTTCTGAAATAGCAAGTTCTTCAATAGCTATTAGTCCAGAAGGAAGATTTTGGGTAATTATCGCTTCTACCCTAGGTGAACTAGGACCACTAGAAGCTAGAGAAGCAAACCCTGATATTGGAGTAGCAGCAATTTCGAATTTGGGTTCAGATATTTCAGGTTCTTCACCTATATCACTAGTAGATGAAACACTACCAGTAACTTCTAAAATGGATACAGGCTGTGTACTATAATATGCTATTAATACTGAAAAATCAGGACTATATCCCACTAAAGCAGACTCTCCTCTTTCAGGTGGCCCACGTCTACTGTCTCTAGGAGTTACCAGGGCCCGTAGCCCTTCAAACTGGCTTGGTGAAAACTCAGGAGGTTGGCCCCGAAGTCTACGAGACTTCCTCGGTAATTCAGCCACGGTTAAAAACTTTTAACTACTTCACATGAAAACAAAGTAAAATCTCAATGAAAACCACCTAAAGCCTCTAAAGAACCAAACAAATTGAATCACACACCTAAAGAATCTAGGAGATCAATCACACATAAACAGTAACTTTCCGTACCGAAAACACTAGTTGGTCATGAAATCCAACGTCACAGAATTCAATATAGAAATAGCGGTTGAAACAGTTACCCCGACAACCTGCTTAATGAATAGACTAGCACAAGTTTCTCCACTTAACCGTCTCGAGTGAAGAGAACCCCCCAGAAAATCCAAGTGAGTCTAGCCGACGTCTACTCCAAGTACAGTGGGATCTTCCCGCCACCATCACCTTAGGAAGAATCCTATAGAATATGGTCACTATGGTTACCAATAGAAACAAATATAACTGGGGGAATAGTCTACAATCTGATACGTACGCAAGGGCAGAGTAACAAGCTCAATCCCCTTGAAGGCTCCTTGACATAAACCAAGGTTTACCAACAAGTGACCCCAGGCTCCTCGACAATGGTTAATCCGAGGTTTACCATTTTTAATATGTGAATATCTAGTGTCGTTCCCAATTAGGAAGGATTGATTCCCACACTAGTTCAGACATGATCTCGCACTTCTCCTTTAAGAGGAGCTTTCCCAGAGCATAGATACAACAATTGGATTTCTCTCCTACCGCAAGATATAGCTACTTGTTTGTTTTACTGTCTTGGAGAGTTAAGTATTCCCTACTCCAAGACACTAGCCTAAGCTATGTTGGTGTAATAGAGACCTAGAAATAAAAAGATTACTAGATTGATTTTACTTTAAGCGTTATTTTTATTGGTTTTTTATTAAGTCAAGAGGTGCAGAGATGAAACTCGTGGTGTGAAGACTCGACTCAAAATCACTAAAAAGATGCACTTAAGGATGATTAAACAATCTTTTCTCTTCAATGAACTTCTAGCTAGGAAAGAGTTTGAGAATGCAAATGCGTGTAAACACAATTCTTTCTTAATAAACAAATTAAAAGAAGAGTTTTTGTTCCAATGCACTCAAAACGAGACAACTAGTTATTTGCACAAGAATTTCCCTTTTCATTCAAACGCTTAAATGCTACCAAAACAAACTTTTTCAAAAGAGATTTTTGTATTTTTATAAAAACACTCACAACTATGACTAAAGCAAATCTTAAGAAAACTATAAATAAAACAAATCTTAAGATCTACAAACTATAAAAAACTACTTGAAGTAAAAGCTTACAAGATGTTTTGTTTTTTAAGGATTTTTTACTTGGCGATAAGCAAACCAAGGACTAACTTGTCCAGAATCACAAATCAGTCAAAAACAAGTAATTTTTTGTTCTTTTTTGTAAAAGTGAAATCCAAACTTTTAACACAAGCTTTTTCGAAGTTTCACAAAGAGAAAACACAAGATGGATTCCTCAACAAAGGTAGATTTTGCAAATGGTCAGACTCATAAGAAGGCCAGTAAAAACCAAGGTGATCTGAGGCTTCTACGCTTCTAAGCTCT
>APFE030739143.1:124335-142843 GCA_000404065.3 Pinus taeda | reverse complement strand
GTATATATTAAAGAAAATATAAGAAACATACGGGTAACCTTTTGAAAAGATCTTTCAACTCATAAATGAAACCTCTACGCAGTCAACAGCAACCTCCGATCAATAAATATCTAAGGAAATGCATGTGGGAGGTGTCGAGAGCTACACCAGCGGTGGGGGGAGGCTGGGAGGCGGCCACCGAACCCCTCGATATAAAACCACTGAGAGGGCCGAGGAAAGGGGAGAGGAGAAAAAACTGAGAGGGAGAGGAAGATCGAAACAGGGACGGAAGCAGCTGAAATTGATCTGAGGTTCTGGGCACGGGGTCAGTAAGTGAAGCTTACTGAATTGGCTGGGAGGAATTGGTTTCCCAGTAATCGATTCAACTTCAGAGAACAAGAGCAGACAGCAATTTACCAGTCAACAGCAGTTCAGGTAAGTTCTTCATTATTTTATGGTTCTGCATATTTCAGTTTTCAGTGCGTGAAATTTTAAGTTTACAGTCACTACATATTGGCTCTAGGGTTGGCACTACATGGGAAATCCCGATTTTGGTTGCGTGGTCCCGCTTCGCAATACCATATATATCACTCCCTTCTGGTCATTCTAGCCACATTCATCATTTTTCCCATCCAGGTCCACATAGGGTTAGCCTCCCCTCCCCTTGTCCACACCTTGGTTCAGTCCTAGAATGATGCCCCGAAGGTCGATGCAGCTAAAAAGAAAATAAAAAGCATAATTTGGCCACTCTCAATAGGAAATGTGTCAACCCTGAACCCAAGAGTAAAAGCATCTTTAAAATTCCTTTTCCATACAGGTACCTTTCCATCAATGAATGCCACCTTGTATCCTTTGTCTTCCATTGTCGAAATGGACACTAGGTTCTTCTTGAGATCAAGTACATATAGAACTTCTTGTAAATGAATCATGTTACCTTGATTCAATTGAAGGGTAACATTCCCCACTCCCTTCACGGGATAGATCGCATTGTCTCCAAGAATAATCTCCAAGTTTTCTCCTTCTCTATTAGATTAGAGAGAGCTTCCTTGTATCCGGTGAAGTGCCTTGAGGCACCACTATCAACTAGCCAATTCCCCAAAGAGTCCGGGGGAGAGGTAGTGGCGAGGGCCATTATAAGATAGTATTTCTTTTGCTTATTGTTAACAACATTTGATTCTTTATACCTGGAGTTCCTTGCTTTCTTGGAGGGTTGACCATTTCCTTGATGTCCCACATTCCTTTTTCCTTTGCCATTGAACCTACCATTCCTTTGATTGTTGTTGTTGAATTTGCCCCGGAGTGATTGTGATCATCATCATGTGATGTGACCCTTCTATTTGGACACTCCCTTGCATAGTGGCCAAACATATTGCAAACAAAGCACCTACCCTTCCTTCCACCCTTAGATCCAGGCTTTCCATTGAAATGACCTTTAGGCCCTGCATTATTTCTCCTTTTGGGATGAGCGAAGAAAGTAGTGGGGTTGCCTCTATTAGAAGGCATTTTTTGCTCCACCATTCTTGTTTCTTCTTGAATGCATCTTGACATCAATTCTTCAAACCCTAGAATTTGATCATTATTGAGAATAGTGGTTCTAAATATATACCACTCAGGTGGGAATCCTCCAAGGGTAGTGGTAGTAAGTTCCCTATCAGAAATGACCTCTCCAATCAACAAAATATCATTCTTGATCTCAGTGATCCTTAAGAAGTAGGATTGAATATCCTCGTCCTTGCCCTTCTTAATATCCTTCATCTTATTTTTGAGAAATAAAATTTGATTTGCATCACTAACCTTGAACATGCTGACCAACCTGTCATAGATCTCCTTGGAGGTGTTCAAATCGGAGATGTAGGCCACCAGACACTTGCCAATGGAATCTCTGATAATCTTCTTCGTTTTGACTTCAGCCTTATTGTACTTGGACTTTGTAGCAGCCGGTGCATTTGAAGGAGGCTCGGGGATTTTACCCTTCACATAATCCAACACTTCTTGTTCTTCCAAGGTCAGATCGAGAGACATCTTCCATCCATGATAGTGAGACATTTCATGGAGCTTGTCTTCTGCCGAGAAGTGGGATGAGGAACCAATTGAGCCTTTTGTCCTTGTCCAACTGTCTTCGATGATTGCTCTTTCACTCTTGCTTGGGCTTTGTCTTCACCTCAACTCTAATACCATGTTAATTTTAGGTATGTTCTATGCTTAAGAGCAAATTACTTCAATTTCTTTATTAGCCCAATATCAATATCCAGTTTAGCAATCACATTAGCATGATAGTAAAATGCAGATAGAACATAAACATAAACAATAGAAGACAAGCCAAGACAAGAGGACACAAGATGTGGCACCAGCCAGGGACAAACCCCAATGTGGGGAAACCCTTGATCAAATCCTCTTATGTTCTTCAATAGTTCAGCAGAAAGATATAGTACAAATTTACAAATCTAATAATTTATGACAGAAGCAAAAAATCCCTAACCAGAAAAGTCAACACTTGTCAAACATTGCAGAATTCTTCCTCTAAGAAGCTCAATCAAACCCAGTCAACTTTGGCCTCCAACAGTGAACCCAAACAATCCAAAATAGTCTGAAAATGTCTAGTCAAATCTGGTCAACAGAATTCAACCCTATGGCCAACCCTAGGACAGTCAATGCTGGTCAACGCAGGCAACAGAAAACGTTCTCCTTCCTTCGCACGTGTGAGAGAAAGCTGCCAGATTTGAGTACCCAATCAAGTGAGGAGAGAGAGATGTGTTGAGATGAGATGATGAAAGAATGACTTGAGGTTTCCTCCTTTTATATGCAACGTTGAGGATGAGCTGGGGGTTAAAATGCTTGTTTTGCTTGTTGGTCGACCTTGACAATTTGTCCATAATACAAATAAATTCATATTTTCATTTTTACATGTCGGAATCGGATGATCTTTAGATCAATCCTACACCACTCGGAGAGAGGAATCCAATAAAAATATCAGTTGTCATAAATAAGCTGACCCGTGTGGAGTTTGGCCCTAGTTGCCAATTTTAACACTTTCTCTTCTATATGCTTATCTTCGTTATGTTAGTGTGTTCTTCAAACAGTTAACAAAATAGAAGATCAATAGTAGACCATGTACACAGTATGTTGGCTCCAACCCAGGGCAAATCCTCTCCTCTTGAGAGTAAAACCCTTGAATCTCTTGTTATAGATGTTTAGTGTATGAATACCAAGACCCTTGACAAATCTTTGACTAAACATTACCTTCAATATACTTGTCGCTATCCCTTGCACTGTCTAACCTTTGTTTCACAGTCTTTAGCTTTTACTGCACTCCTTCAGATTTCGGCCTCCTTATGCATTCATCTTCTTAACACAGTTATCTGCTTCTCAGCTACCACAATTCTTCACTTGACAGTGTGTTGAGATCTTCGGTATGCTGGGAGTGATACAACAGTCTTACACCTAAAGAGTATAGATCATCTATGTTTGTGAGACAGACTTCACCGAGAGATAGTCCTTACTGTGATAATTTCTTCATTGGATGTTGAACTCCACCCAGAGATATACTTCACTGAGGATCAAACTTGTTATCCAAGCTTCTCTGAGTTACTACGGTTCTACGTCTTCCTTCTTCGCTATTTGTTCTTCAAAGATTATCTAAGTTCTGAGCTTGTAATACCACACCATACGTTATGTATAAGAGTCAACGTTGACATATATTAGGCCGACATGTGAACCATGAGCTGGGCTGACTTAAGGAGATCATTGTTTTTCATTTAGGCCGACTTGCAAGGGATAGTGACACTTATTCATTTGAAGTGCAGATCTTTTTTACATGACTTCCATAATATTTATGTTAAGACACAAAATCCTAAAGACATCAAGAAGATGTCCTTGACCTATGGTACACACACCTTGTTCATGAAACCCATGATGCAAGGAATAACAGATGTTTCTTTTCATAATATTATATTTACAAGTCATAATGAAAACCGAACCTAGTTACATTTTCTTCAACGCTCCCTCTTAACCAGGGAGGTATTCATTAAATGGTACAAGGCTATTCATCACTAAAGAGATCTCATAAATAGAGTCGGACTAGTAATCCATCTGTATAGCATCTTGATAACCAACATTGTCACATAGCAAGGCCTTGACTAACAGCTCTATCTCTTAATAGATCAGAGCACAATGTTGGCGAGACCAATGATGATAGACACCTTCATCATTGTCTCTCTAGGTACATACACATCCGGGTGTTCACCGAGTATGACCTTCTAGGGCTATTCTTATCTTGGGTCCCCAGCCCTCAAAGAATATCAGTCCTCTTGCCTACTCTTATCTTGGATGCCCTGCACATCCTCAAAGAGCATCGAATGGTAGATGATTACTCAATCCTCCATACTTTCTTCCAAAATGAAGACAAGGATGATGTGTCTATCTCCCCCTCTCAACTAAGGAAGATATGTCAACCAAGCCAAGCTTATTTTTGAAATACATAAGCTTTTTATTGGGTAGAGACTTCGTCAAAATGTCTATAGTTTGATCATCTATGGGGATATACTCCAGCTTCAACACACCATCCTATACCAACTTTCGAATGTAGTCGTATTTGTTGTTTATGTGCTTTGTTTTCCCATGGAATACTGGGTCCTCAGATAGTCTTATACAGCTAGTATTATCACAATGTATGATGGTAGGGTCCAATAGTCCTGCAAACAAATCGGATAGCATCTTTCTCAACCAGATTGCTTCCCTGCTTACTTCACAAGATGCAATGTACTCGACTTCAGCACTACTTAAGGCCATTGTCTCTTGCTTTTTGCTCATCCAAGAGACCATAGAGGATCCTAGGTTAAAACATCCTCCTTTAGTGCTTCTTCCATCCTTCTCGCTTCCTCCCCAGTTGGAATCAGTGAATCCTTCTAGATTTATACTTCTTCCCTTTTCATAGTTCAGGCAATAATGGATGGTTCCTTGTAGATATCTTAATATTGTGAAAATTCCATCACTACAGCAACTGATTTACTTTTCCTACTTATTTACATTTATTTTAATATAAAGTTTAGAACTTTATATTAATTAATTATTTATATTCATACCTAACCTTTATTCTATTTTATTAATATGACTTTTATCAATATTCTGGAGCATATAATATATCTATATATATATATATATATAGTCCTCTTGATCTAACCATACATTACGCGATATTGATGAACGAGTAGAACTTCTTTTCCCAAAAGAGTCATGGTATTTAGCACTTATAATCAATTTAGTATAAAACACTAGTGCGGTGTATGCGACACATGCATATGTCGCTATCATATGCATGTACCGTATACCTGCTATTATGCTTGTGTTCTTTGTATTTATAGATGGGTCGTTACACAATCCTAGTACATTCTTGGCCCTGTGGTTGCTCCTAGGAAATGCCACCTTGGCATACTTTCCTAGAGCGCATCTCCTGCATACATCATCTCGTTCCGTACTCAGATCCGGAACTCCTATTACAGTGCTCCTGAGAATTCTTAGAGCTCCATGGTGCAAGTGACCCATCCTTCTGTGCCGTAGTTCGTTCAAGTCTTTGCCCCATGAATGCCTATTAGTGCCATTTGAGATTCTCGTTGTAATCTATACAACCAATTACTTTTGATCCCGATTTGCACTTTCTTTTTCCAACTCGGGTGTTTGACGTATACCTTTTCCTTGATGAAGTAGACGTCATAGCCCTTGCCTTGTAGTTGTGACACGGAAAGTAAGTTCATCCTCAATCCTGGCACATGCAGCACATTTGTGGCACGGAACCACTCTCCCGATTTTGTCTAAACACTTTGCCTTGTTCCCCATGGTGATCTGTTCATCTTCTCTTCTCGATATTGAGAGAAGCACTCCCTGATTCCTGTCATATGCCACGAGGCTCCATTGTCTATATACCATACTTTTGATGATGCAGCACTAGTCATGCACGCCACTTCTTCTTCCAACCTGGAAGCCAACATAGAGAAATCGAAATCTCTCTCTCTTGTGCAATCTTCTGAAAATCTGCATGAGTCCCCTGAGGTGGATGCCTCGGCATCGTGATCTTGACTCATAATTGATTTTCCCTTTCTGTCTCTAATTACTTGCTCTGATACCATGTGAAAATTCTATCACTGCAGCAATTGATTTACCTTTCCTACTTATTTCATCATAAGTTATTCATGAAATTACTTCAACAAACATGTTTTAAAATCCGGCCGATTCGAAACGGAAACAGCCGAGTTGATCCGTTTCATTGCCCAGAAATGTGACTCGGTGGAGGAAACGGTTCAATAGGCTGAGTCAGCCAACTCGGCCGAGTCATAACCAACGGCCTGTAAACCCATCAAAATAGCGATTCGACATTTTTTTAATGAAATTTTGAAGTGTTTGCTGATTGGTTTGGACTCCAATGTGTTTTATGAATTAATTGAATGTTATTTGGGGTCCATTTCCCCCTCCCAAACCCTATTTAACATACTCAAATGCTCTCTATTATTGATATGCTATTCTCAAAAGTGACATTTTCCTTAATCTTCATTTTCATCCTTTTACTTAAATTTTTAACATTACCATGAAATGACTCAAGATGTTTGAGAGTGGTTTCGGCCTCATTGGATTTCATATGGAGAAAGTAGAATTTTTAGATTTCATTCAAAATCCAGCAGACTTATCAGTTTTTCAGGATTTCAGGATTGGGGGATTGCAATGTTTCCATTGAATTTTGTCATGTATTAGGGTATGAAACTCGTATTTAATCAAGAGCACCAATCCCTCTATGTACCTTGATGTTAGTGACATTGGTTGTCGAACTCTTCTGGGATTCGCTCCCAAACCAGGAGCTTTTGAAAATGTCGCTCCCGCTCCTATTTTCGCTCCTGCTCCCAAGTAACAAAAAGAAGAGAAACCGTTTGGATCAAAAACAGTTAAATGATCTAGTTTATGTCCAATACAACCTTTAGCTCAGACGAAATCATTTGTTGAACAAAAGACCTGATTCATATCCCATTGTGTTGGAAGACATTGATCCAACATCAGATTGGGTAGTGGAGAGTCGCCCAGCAGGGTTTGATCCTGATGAGGATCTTGATTTAGATTTCGATATCGAGACATCAGTTGAACTTGAACATGTTGTTCAATTGAATGCAGATCCCAATCCACCAGCATCAGTCTCACAGCCAGCAAGGACTCTAGTTGTAGGTGCTTCCTTTGCTCAGCCACGACAGAAGCGCAGCTGCATATCTACTCTATCTCAGCTTGCATCTACTGCAATTGCATAGCCTGTTAGTGGTACCACTTCTACAGCTGTAATTGGAGATGATGAGGAAGAGCCATGGGGCCCCCTGTCTGACTGTGATGATGATCCAGAGATTGATCGACATGATCTTGGCTCCTCTGGTAGTAACTACTAGCCAGTAGCTATAGTACTAGTACTGGAGTCTGGTCACAATTTACTTTTGTTGTAGAGGCCATTTCTAGCCTCCTTGGTTATGTGTTTTTTGTTTTGAGTCTTTGATCATGTATGACAGTTCACTATGTATTGCCATTGGGTACCATTTTGATATAATGGATTGGTTCATGAGCCTACTTTGATCATATGTTGTCTTCCATCTATATTATAATGCTATGTGTTTGGAAACATGAATGAAAATCTTTAAAATTATGTTTTTTATAAAGAAAATAAATATTTAATGTATTTTTTACAACGACCGAGTCATTGAAATCGAGTCGGCCGAGTCATTACCGTTTCGGAGTCAGAGTCGAAGTCGATCCTCGACCGAGTCGGAGTCGGAGTCGGAGTCGGAGTCGGAGTTTTAAAACTATGGGAAAAACATCCCCTCCTAGAAGGGTGGGAAACGTGGGAGCACACACCCCACCTTGGGTGACGCAGTGGTCCAAGATAGTTTATCTGCCCATTCTATATCAAGCCCGTTCCGGATAAATCTATCTAGTTTGAATTAAAAACACAAGGTTGCAAACAATATTGATCAAATGTTCAAAACTCAAATGTAACACGTGTTTAGTAGGCAACCACAATCTCAAAGTGGCTTCTGTGGTCTGCACAGACCACTTGAGACTTTTTACTTACCACGAGATATCAACTTACGATCGTGCTCATAGTACTCTGGATGAACCAATGTACTCTCCAAAATTGCAAATCACTTTCCTCGCAACCCCCCCTCCCCCTTGACCATCCCCCCGCCAACTAAAAACAAAGGGAACCAGTAAATGCACTAAAAAGAGAGAAAAGGAGAAGAGGAGCCCCGCTATAAGGTCTATAGAAGAATATAAGTCAATAATTATTGGCTCGATTAGGCTTGGGGATGGATGTCTGCGAAGACGCCTTTTAATGGGTTTCCGTCTGCAGATCTACCAGTATAAATTCTCAACAATAGGAATTTTAAAAATTAGAAAATATCCTACAATATGCAATGTGTTCAACTGCCATGGATCAGACGAGCACTCGGAAAGAATACCATCATAACACAATGTTATCGGTGTCTACAATCATAACTGCAGACTTGAGACTGGAAGGTCAAAATCAATAAATAAGTGTAATCAACGAAAAAATGTACATGTATCCAGTCTCAAAGAGACTAAGCCATTGGACAGACTCTAACCCTAGCGCCTACATAAACCCTAGGTGTTAAAGGGCGCATGTTCTGAAGCTAAAGAAACCCTCGTGAAAAAGAATAAAAAGGAATACCTGAATCATCCAGAGAGCGGCGGTGCCGGCAGCAACTCCCCACATAGCAGCGGCTGTGATGTCTGAGGGCTGCGGTCGAATCCTTATGGGTACAAATTTGAGGAGTGACGATCCACCTTTGGCGCCTGCCATTCTCGTCTCCTCGTCTCCTCCGCTTTTGCCTGTGCCTCTTTTCTCCAACGGCAGTCTCGGCGAGAGCCTTGTCTGTCCCTTGCAACCTTCAATGCTTTGATACTTGTCCCTTTAGCGAAATATAGACTGACGGGTATGTAAAGGGAAGGACGCTGGTCATCCAGGACACGGTTCTTGCCACGCTGGACACCACGCATTATCGCTCGGGGCCGTCGATTACGGGGTACTCAAATCGCTCCATTTCCACCTAGTTCTTATTTTTAAAAGAGAGTCAAAGATAAAGATTTATATTTTCTTAAAAAAAATTGGAAAATTTTAATTGGGATTGTTTTAAAATTTCCCAAAATTCAAAAGATAAAGTCTTGCCATAAAGTTGGAACTTTAACTTTGACAGTGTATCTATTAACTTAAGGAAAGCCTTTAGGGTTAGTTTAATTGGTCGAGTCCCTGTTATTAAGTCCCTCGCCGATCGGTAGGTCACAGGGTCAATTCTCCTTGACGCCCTTGGGGTTAGGCCCTGTGATATAAGGAAAGGGAGGGAAGTTAAGTAAGTATAAATATATATTTGAATGGTGATCTAGGTTTGAAACTCTAGTAATCATGACCTGGGCCTACACACTAATGGCAACCTTAAGTCATCAATCACCACTCCCACTTATCCTCGTGATTGCTCACACTCATTACCTTGTGCACCTCCTAAGTGATCTATTTCTAACATATAATAGTGGTGTTTTCAATGATCTCCCTAACATCATGTCCCCTCTCCTTCAAAACATAGTGTCAAATCTCCCCTTAGAACGTTAGATGGGACATCCCATCACCTTCTCTTATAATGGCCCTTTGTCATCCACATAGACCACCCTAGAGAAACTTAACCAGCCTATGCATTACCCTTTGACAAAATTGCTCTTAAATTTCCTCCCAACAAAGCCAATGTGCTCCCTATCCAAATGGGTCATACCAGTAAAATCAAAAAAGCATTATATATAATCCTAAGGGGACAACGCAATCGGTGATTGAAGTAATGTGAATCTTGAGAAGCCTAAGAGATCCAAGGTTCACATCCCACCAGTTGTGACCCATTTTATAGAGAGGAGGACAAGTTGTAGACCCCTAAAGGTTTTATTGGTAGTTATGTGTTAGGCGAGCTATTGGGTTCCTTTGGGATACAAAAAAAAACTATATATATGAACAAAAGAGTGCAAAATGAAAGAAGATATAGACACAATGCATCATGCCAAGAACTGGAGTGATGCATATCAATACACTCAAGGAAGATGTAAAGAATGTTACACCTTAATACTCTACTAGGGCATTCATTAGAAGTTTTAGTGGGGACCAAAGCTCTTGGAAAAAGCCATGAAAGATTGGGTGCATGAAAAGTGGACCAAAACAATGTTTTATGCTCAAAAATATATGTGGGATCTAGGGGCTATATGGCCATTTTATAATTAACATTAAAGAACCCTATTAGCACAGTGCACCATGTTTATATGTACACAAGTGGATCCCCAATTTTGACCCTGCACAAAAGAGGATTACAAAATTCTAATTTGGGTGAAGTTACCAAACCTACCACTATATTATTGGTTACAAGTAATTATGAAGCAAATGGGAAACAACATTGGAAAGTTCATAAGGATTGATGAGCATAAATTGGATATGGACAACCTTGCTATTGCAAAACTTTGCATCACGATGGACATGAATAAAGGCCCTCTTGAAGGCATATGTTTAAACTATGGAAGCAACTCACATTAGTAGAGGCTTGATTTTGTTAATGTACCATTAGATGCATAATTTGCAAAGAAATTCGCTACCTTCAATATACATGTCCAAGGTGTGTTGTTGAAGGCATGTAGTTGGAGGAACAAGAAGAGGAGTAAAGGATAATAAGCATGACTTTCCTCTCCATTCAACTAGTGAATCTTTTAAAGGACAAGACCCAAAAATTGTCTCCATGTAAAATGCCCCCCCCCGCCCTTCCATTTCCAAATTCCTTGGTTCTTTAGGTCCACTGGAAAACCTCTCTCGAGGACTCAAAAATCTTAAGTAGAATCAATGTTGGAGGATGTCATCTCTAAAATGGGGTTCAATCCCTCTTAATCACCCTCCCCTCCCCCTAACTTCTTCCTACCCATGCCTCAAAATGCGCACTCTCCTCCTTATAAACACATTCCCCCAAGCATCCATCCTCATTTAGAAACCCTTATGACCAATCAATCCATTGATATAGACCCTCTTGACATTGAGATATTGTAGCACACCACTTTGAACCCCGTTTTGTAATTATAAATTTGACTTGCATTATTGGAATGACCAACATGGATATTTGAAAAAATAAATATTGATCTAATATGTTTTATTTTAATATATATTACCAATCACTGAAGGAAAGGGGTAAAGCCTACACGAATCTCGATATCATCTTAAAGGAAGTCAATAGAATATCTTGCCCTAAATTAAATACCTAGTCTCTATTTTTCCTAGAAGCCAGATAATAAAGGGATTAGTAGTTGAACTATCAACTTCCAATAATCATGACAAGAGAGGGATGAAGGCACAAGATTGCCCAAAGGCATGGCTAAAAGTAGCCTTTTGTAGATTTTGGAATTGAACATGCAGTCCAATTTATGGATCATGAAATCTCTTGAAGAATATGATCATTTAGAGAGAGAAAAACATGAGAGAGAAGGGGATAAAACTAAATGATTCCTTTTCGTTAGAGAAATCAATATTGAAGTCTTCAAACTACTTTGAAATAGACGGCCATGAGTTTTCTAAATTATTTGTTGAGTAAACATGAGAAGCACTAAGAAAAGGGAGGTGTCGAGGGACTCCAGGGCAACAAAATACCACCCTTAGTGATGTGCAATGCAAATGTGGTAATTTTGTGACTAGTAATGGGCGATGACTCAATGAGTTGATAGATAATATCCTAATTTCTATGCATGAAGGAGAGTTTCCTTCATATCTCTTCCTTGTAATTAACATTTTGAGATTAAATGAGACTATCTCTTATAGCATCAAATCTAGCTTAGGGGTCACAAGCTATAAGGAAATCATAATGCAACTAAGCATGTGTTTGGGTGGAGAGTGGTTGTACCTTCTTCAATTACAAGCAAAGCTTGAGACAACTCAAATAAGTGTATTTCTCTTTTTTGAATGAACTTTGTGTTTGTGTGTGTGTTTCAAGGTTCATGAATGATGTTACGTTGGGTTGTCAAGTATGAATGTGTTGATGAATTGAAGCCTTTTGTATGGTGCGTAGGTACTAGTTGTAAACCTCGTAAGCATGAATTTATGATTTGGAAATAAATGCTTCAAAAGATGTTTGCTTGTGATAAAATGGACGTGTAATGGTTTTTGTAATCAGAAATCCATGGCAAATGGTTTAGGGGACCTCAATGGGTTTTCGACCGACAAAGTAGATTTATACCAACCTATGTGAAGAAACCTTTAATATGTGAACAAGGACAGGTTGTCCAATTAAACTAAGATAACTACGATGAGATTCAAAAGCTTTGTTGGGGGTAAAGAAGGGATTAGGGGAACAATTTTGAAACTTTGCTTAAGTATGGGAGTATTGTTGTAAAACCTTCCTCTCACGTTTACCCAAGCTAACTAGTCCAGTGAGGTAAACATGTGACGAAGAGTTACCATGATATGATTCAACTCCCCAAGTATAGTTAAGGAAGTCGAACTAACATGACAAGACCAATCCGACCTTCGACACATGCTACAGAACCTCCAAGAGCTAACCAACCCTTCTAGGTGACCAACCCCTTAAACAACTTACCTTTTCCTAAATTAGAGCCCTAGTCACTCCCTTGCTAAGCCCTTCAAGTGACTGAGAACCTCTAGTCAGTCCCATGACCCTACTTGAGTGCGACTGTTGCTTTTTTTTGTCAGTGTTATGCCAATGACTACGAGATTTAAGGCTATTTTCCAGGGCTAGGACCCATTCACTGCCCAAAACTCCATGAAACTTCCACAACTCATAAAAGACATGAAGACAATTCTTTTGATAACAAACTTGATTAAGAATTTGACTAGACCCCTACTAACCATGACAGACATTTCGTCAAACATGTCACAAGTATGCAATCTACAGGTCATAACAACATATCTAAGCATAGGGATCTCATACTTATCTAAGAATAGCTAAGAAACATTGATGCCTTAGCACAATAACTGAATTATCATCCATTAGGTCATATATTCATTGTTCATTCATTTACAAATCAAAACATGATGAGAGCCAAACATCATCATTGTCATAAAACTTACTCATAACCAGCATATAACCAACAAAAATAACAAGGATATTACAGCCATCAAAACCACATATGAACCAATACAATTACACATAAAATACCAAGGAGAAGGAGCTCTTATTAGTGAATGCATAGGCCAAACAGATATGGGACTTCCATGAACCACCTAGCCATAGATTGGGCTCAACCAAGTCTCTCCTTCAACCAATCACCCCTATGCCATATTCCAAACATGAATGTGGGATCTCATGAAACAAATCCAACAAGACCGAACTAGGGTTTCTAGAGGCCAAACCACCTTAACCCTCAACCAATGATTCCACCTCGCGGTTGAACATCACTAACCATCACCAAATTGGTCTCCACCCAAGTTGTACAGGGCTCTAGAATGTTTGTTCCAACCAGGGCTTCCAGGACTAGTAACTCAACCCACAACTGTTGTTGGGCTCCAAAGCGTTTGTCCAACCAAGGCTCCAAAACTAGTAACTCAACCCACCAAGGGATCCAGAGCGTTTGTCCAATAAAGGCTCCAAGAACTAATAACTCAACCCACAGCCAAAGGAATATGAGAAGCAACTAGAAAACAAAAGTAAAACCCACAAGACCATTGTTATCTAGAAAATGACAAGGCTAGGCAAAACCACTGTCAATTCAGGCAATCCTTCATGCCAATGATAGATCATAACCAAATAACCACATGCATATGTCATGCATGCCAAAACTGGCAAGGAAATCATACATGCAACTCGATACTTGCAAGAAAAACCCGTTGTAGCTACTGATCCCGATGTCCTCTTGCACTTCCCTGTTTTTCCTTTACCTTCTTGCTCCAAATCCCAAGTATGCCACACTCCTCCAAGAGTGCTCCAAGAAAACTCTAAGTGTCCAAGAGTATGAGAGAGAGAGTAGCATAGAGAGCTCCAAGCTAAAACTGACAATAGTTTGTCAATTGATCCTCATAAGCCTTTTTATTAATGAGGCTTTTATTTTCTTTAATTTTCCATTATTTTCCTTCATTTTCCTCCTCACGTGCAACCTATGACCTCTCACCTTTCTTTTCTCCTAATTTCCATTATTTTCATAAATAAAATGCCAATTAATTCCACTTTGTCTTTCCAAAGCCTTAGCCATTTCCTTTTCCAATTTCCATAGCCATTAATTAATCACAAGTGATCCCCATCGCTACTTTTTTGCCCAACATTCAGCTTGGAATACGTGTCCCATGACCATGGTTATTGTTTTGCCTTTATTACATTGATTTTTCACCAGGGTTGTTACAAAACTCTCCCCCGTGGGGGAACAACATCTTTGGTATTCAAAGACACCTACAGCCAACAAGACTGTTGAAAAGCAAAACATACTACCCAATGGAGCTTTATAACTTAGCTCGTTGCAGTATTTACAATGATCATCCTGTTGAGAAGCAAACCAACATGAGAAACATAACAACTTGACAAGCATAACGACATAACAACCATACCACTTATTGGAGCTTTATAACACAATTCATGGCGGTATTTACATCCATATACATGTATACATACACCAAAACATTACCAAAAACATTCACTCAATCGACAAACAGAGAAAGATACATAGCTCACATCTAATATGCCATCTCCCACGTAGCTTCATCAAGCCCAAAGTGCTTCCACTGCACTTTAACCTACTCGCTTGCTCGATTATGGAGTATGAGCGTAACAACCCTGGTTAAAAATCCATGTAGAAACATATAAGACCAAGGTAATGGGACACGTATTCCAAGCTGAGTGGTGGGCAAAACATCCTAGTGGGTGTTCATTCAGTTTATTATGGTTAAGGAAATTTGACGAAGGCAGTGGCAACGGATTTGGAAAGGCAAAATGGTATTTTTGGCACATTTATTTATGAAAATAATGGAAATTAGGAGAAAAGGAAGGTGAAATGTCACAGGTTGCATGTGAGGGGGGAAATAAAGAAAATAGAGACCTCATTGATAAAATGGCTTATGAGGATTAGTTGGTAAGCTTTTGCTCGCGCTTGGTCAGTCTAATGTTTTGATAGTTCAGTTTTGGAGCTCTCATTCTATTCTCTCTCTCTCTCATACTCATGGACACTTAGAGTTTTCTTGGAGCACTCTTGGAGAGTGTGGCATACTTGGATGCTTGGAGCAAGAAGGCGAAGGAAGAGTAGGAAAGTGCAAGAGGACATCGAGATCAACAACTACAACAGGTTTTTCTTGCAGGTATCGAGTTGTATGTATGGTTTCTTTGCTAGTTTTGGCATGCATGGCGCATGCATGTGGTTTCTTGGTTATGATCTATCATTGGCATGGAGAATTGCGTGGATTGATAGTGGATTTGCTTAGTCTTGCCAGTTCTTGGATAGCCATGGTGTTGTGGGTTAATTTATTTGTTTTTCTAGTTGGTTCTCATGTTTCCTTTAGCTTGGGTTGAGTTATTAGTTCATAGAGCCTTGGTTAGACAAAGGCTCTGGAAGCCCTGTAACGGCTTGGGTTGAGTTACTAGTCCTGGAGCCTTGGTTGGACAAATGCTCTGGAGCCCTGTAACAACTTGGGTTGAGTTATTAGTCCTATAGCCTTGGTTGGACAAACGCTCTGGAGCCCCATAACAACTTGGGTTGAGTTATTAGTCCTGGAGCCTTGGTTGGACAAATGCTCTTGAGCCCTTGGTGGGTTGAGATACTAGTCCTGGAGCCTTGGTTGGACAAAAGCTCTGGAGCCCGACAGCAGTTGTGGATTGAGTTATTAGTCTTGGAGCCTTGGTTAGACAAATGCTTTGGAGCCCAAAAATAGCCGTGGGTTGAGTTACTAGTCCTAGAAGTCGAGTCGGAACAAACTCTCTAAAGCCCTGGAAGGCTTGGGTAGAGACCAATTTGGTGATGGTTTTTTATGTCCAACCATGAGGTGGAATCACTGTTTGATGGGTTGAGGTGGTTTGACCTTTGGAAGCCTTGGTTCAATTTTGGTGGATTATTCCATGAGATCCCACATTCATGCTTGGAATATGGCATAGGGTGGCTAGATGAAGAGATATTTGGCTCAACCATGTCTATGGTCAGTTGGTTCATGCAAGTCCCAAACCTGGTTGCATCATTAATATGAGGTTATTTATCCTTGTTAATTCATGAGTATTATACTGGTTTATATGCGAATTTTATGGTTATTGTTTCCTTGGTATTTTTGTTGTTATTATGCTGGTTATGAACATATATTATGACAGTGGCTATGTTTGGCTCATATCATGTTTTTACTTGTAAATGAATGAACAATGTATCTATGGCCTAATAGATGAAATTGCAGCTAACGTGTTGAGGCATCAATGCTTCTTAGCAACTGCCAGATAAGTATGAGACCCCTCTGCTCAAATCTGTTGTCAAGACCTATAGCTTTCATGTTTGTGACATGTTTAACGAAATGTCTGTCATGGCTAGTAGGGATCTAGTCTAGTCCTTGTTGATGTTTTGCAAGTGTATCATTGTTTTGTTGTGTAAATTCATTTCTGAAGGTGTCATTCAGTTCTGGGTAGTGACCTGGGCTCTGGGTCTAAAAAAGTGGCACAGATCCTGGAGTCACAAGCACAACAATGGGGAAAAAATTCACTGAAATCTCCCTTGCCCTTTTTGTGGGAGTTTATGGAGCCTCCAAGATGCACCCTTGTCCATATCAAGGGAGCGTCGAGGGGTTTGATGTACTAAAACATCAGTTGGTCTCAAGGGCTGGTTACCTGAGTGGTTGGGATGGCTCCTAGGAGTTATATTACTGATGCGGAAGGTATGTGTGATGTGTTCTGCCGATTCCACTTCCTTAACTAACACATAGGGTGTCGAATCATATCATATTAACTTATTGTCACATGTTTACCCTGGTTGGCTAATTATTTGGGTAGATGTGGGAGAAGGGTGTTACAGAGTGGTATTAGAGCATGGTTCACCCCTCAAACTGGATGGGCGATGTGTTGGTCATGCATTCATGTCGGTTGCATATGTGTTCCTTATGCTTGTAGTCCATGTGCTTGTTGCATTTGCATGGTGTTCATCATGGTTGTAGTGATGTTGCCATGTGAAGGTTGATGGTGTTGTTGTGGGATATGTCATCATGAGTGTATGGTTGTATATGCATTCATTATGCATGTTCGTGTCTATATGTTGTTATGCATGCATTTTCCATGGTGAAGGTTGTTGTGCATAAGGTCATTGTATGCAATTAGGTCATCATGATGATATTGGTATGTTATGATGTTAATGTGTTGGTTGAAATAGAGTAGGAGATGTAGATCATCAAAGTGAAGTTGCAACATTGGACCTTGAGGCAAGAGTATGTCATCATACAAGTTTGTATGTTGGGCATGCAAGTATGTATGTTAAGGGTTGTTATATGCATTATGGTTATGTGTATGCCTTTCATTCTATTGATGTTGTGGTTACATACATTAGGGATGTTAGTTGATTAGTGTAGTCATATGCACATGTCTCAGATAGTCATGAATGATAGTAACATGTGGTTGTATGCATTGCTATTGTTGTTTTATGTTAGACAACTTGATGATTAGGTTATATGTTGTTGTTGAGCATGATATATAACTTGTTTTTGTTATATGCTAGTAACTTGATGATTAAGGTTATTACATTAAGATCTTGATGTTATATGTATCATGCTAATTTGGATTGGTATATGCAAATGGTTAGGGTTGTGACATTCAGGTTGTTGAGATTGCAACAAGATGATGGAGCTTAGTGAAAAGAGTCACCTTCACTAAGTGGGACCGTAGGCAAATTATGGCGCAAATTCTATTTTTAGGCTATGTCTATTTTTAGACATATGGATCATGTCTATGAGTTGCAGGATGTTGTTTATGGATGATTGGTCAAGTTGGAAAAAATAGATGGACTTCTATTTTTAGACAATAGTGGTGACACTGTCAAGTCTAATTTTAGAGCAGTCAAATATTATTAGCTTATAATAATATTTAGACTATAAACTTTATCTTATTCTCTTGGAGCACTTCAGTTTGAGCTACAGAGGTGGCACATGCAGCTGTCAGAAGGAAATACGTTTTCTTATGAGTCAGTTGAGTTGTTGCATGCAAGACTTCAGTTAGAACTCAATCAATTGAGTTTGTGGAGTTGATTGTGGAGTTGATGGAGTTGTGTTCAGTTTAGCTTTGTTAAACTGGTTGTATTTAGTCTAACTGGAAAATAGACTAGAGATGAGTTGGGTGAATTAGTTATTAATTAATTCACAAGTTATTAACTCATAATACAACTAATGAATACATCAGTTAACTCAGTTGCATGTCAGTGCATGTTCAGTTCAACAGGGACAGGTGGTAGAGAATCAGATTGCTATCAGTTGTGACTATAGTTGTGCACCAGATCTTGCACAATCAAGGGATTTGAGTATGCCAATGAG
>APFE030739143.1:61149-122299 GCA_000404065.3 Pinus taeda | reverse complement strand
GAATATGACTCAAGTTTTTATTTATCACCTGTCATATGCTTCGAACATCCACTGTCAATGTACCATAGATTTTCCTATCCCTCTACATAAAATGCTATCCCACATCTTTCTGTTTTTGGTTCCTTTATTCTCCATGTTTTGGTGCTTGAGGCTTGTTCCTTTCTCTGCTGAAACCCGCTCCTGCATTCAGAGTCTTCATGACCAAAGTTATTGCAAATAGAACATTCAACTTCATTTTCAAGAACCGAAAAGTTGTTATAGGTCCTTTTTGTAATCACGGTCATACTTCTTTGTTTTTGAGCTTCCCTAGTCATGATTGTTTTATATGCAACACATTGAGCTACTTTGTGACCAAAGTTATGGCAAGAAAAGCATTGTCCATTGAAGAAACTTCTGCGGTTATCGAATCTACCAGCCAATTGATTGTAATTTCTCTTGTCATCTATTCTTGAACCAAATTGAGAAGATTTTACCTGTGGCTGGTTGTAGCTTTTGTTCACCCTTAAGATGGATTGCCCCTGATAGTTTCTGTTTGCAATTCGTCCCTGTTTTACCTAATGGTCTTCATTGTGCTTTTGCTCATTTCTTCTTGCTGCATCAAGATAAATTTTTGAGGTGGATGCTTGAGAAGTTTCTCCATTATAGCCAAGACCTGTCTTGTTTAGAGGAGACCACTGCACATTGATAATCTCATCCAAAGTTTCAGATCCTTTGACAAACTTAAGATTAATAGCTTTTGTTTTCTCAATCTCTTTTCTAAGACCAACAATTTCACCTTCTAATTTTTCAAGATGTCTTTCCTTTTCATCAATTTGAAATTGTAGAGTATCAATGATCATATTCTTCTCTTCTATACATCTCTTAAGTTTAGTAATTTCTTCATGAAAGTAATCCACATCTATAGCATCCATATAATCATCATCTTCAAATGCCATTAACAATTTATATTCATTACCTCGTTCATCTTCATCACTGTTTGATAGACCATCACTGTCTTCATGAGTGTAGTAGCTTTTCTTACTTGCACTCTGTTTCCTGTTCCATCTAGCAGGTTCCTTTCCTTTATCCTTATAAGGACATTTTGCAGCATAATGACCTACTCTTCCACAAGCAAAGCATTTAAAAGGCAACTTACCTCTGAACCTTCCAGAACCCCTTTGAAGATTCCTGACAAAGTTTGATTCTTCTTCCTCTTCTTCTGGGACGTGGCTTGCTTCATAATAATCTCCTTTGCCTGATGCCTTGAAAGCAGCTTCTCTTCTATCTGATGGATCTCCCTTTCTCATTTCATAAGCAGTTAGAATTCCATGTAGCTGAGACATAGTAAGAATTCGTAGATTTTCTTTTTCTTCTATTACAGATACTTTAGATTCAAACTTGGGGGACAATGATCTTAGAACCTTTTCAACCAAAATAGCCTCTTTTATTTCTTCACCCAAATTTTTCATACAATTAACAACTTCATCTACCCGAAGAAAATAGTTAGCCACACTTTCATCATTATACATCTTGAGAGTCTCATACTGAATCCTGAGAGTTTGAAGTTTGGCACGCTTTACCTGTTCATCTCCTTCATAGCTCGTGACAATTTTGTCCCATATCTCTTTTGCGGATTTATAATGCATTACCTTCATGAATTCCGATTGGGATATACATCCTAATAGGGTACTGACTGCTTTTGCATTTGTTTCATACTTCTTCTTCTCGTCTGCATCTGTAGGAGTAGTTGAAGGAAAAGCATAGCCTGTCTCTACGATGTTCCAAACTTCTGTACCAAGAGATTGAAGATAGGCAGTAACTCTTACCTTCCAATAATTGAAGTTTGTCCCATCAAAAACCGGTGGCCTGATAGATGCTTCCCTCTCGTAGTTGATCATGATGAAAGATCTTCCTTCAAGCGATCAAGCTTCTTTAGAAGGACCTGCTCTGATACCAATTGTTGAAAATAATACTGAGAGGGGGGGTGAATCAGTATTATCTAGTCCCTTTAACAATTCTTCCTTATTTATACTTTGAATTATTTTTGCATATCAGTACCATAAAAACAATGAGCATGAAAAAGAAAAACAGACAGTCACATCAAAGAACACCAGATATAAGGTGGAAACCCAATGTGGGTGAAAACCACCTGCTGCAATATGTCTCTATCTTCTTTCAAATTAGAAACTCCTTTTACAATGGTCTTGTACTGGTGCAATCCTTTACCAGTACGTAGTCTACAACTTGCAGAGAGCTACAACTCTCTCTCGTTTTCCAGTCTCTCCTGGAAGGGAGCTACAACCCCCTACTTCTTTTATTTCAAGGACCACTTTTCATAAATTTTCAAACTGGATCCATAAATATCAAATGATCATCAAGTACCAGTAAGTCACCCAGATAACCAGATCCACAATAATAGAAAACTAAACCCAGAACACCTTCTGTGGCGTCTCCTATGGCGCCTCCTGTGGCGTCTCCTGCGGCGCCTCCTGCGGCATCTCCTGCGGCGCCTCCTGCGGCATCTCCTGCGGCGCCTCCTGCAGCGTCTCCTGCGGTGCCTCCTGTGGCGTCTCCTATGGCGCTTCCTGTGGCGTCTCCTGCAGCGCCTTCTGTGACGTCTCCTGTGGAGTCTCCTACGACGCCTTCTGTGGCGTCTCTTGTGGCTGCGGTGTCTCCTATGGCGCCTTCTTTGGCGTCTCCTGCGACGCCTCCTGCGACGCCTCCTGCGACGCCTCCTGTGGTGTCTCCTGTGGCGCCTCCTGTGGCGTCTCCTGTGGCGCCTCCTGTGGCGTCTCCTGCGGCGACTTCTGTGGCGTCTCCTGCGGCGCCTTCTGTGGCGTCTCCTGCGGTGCTTTCTGTGGTGTCTTCTGTGGCGCCTCCTGTGGCGTCTCCTGCGGCGCCTCCTGTGGCGTCTCCTGCGGTGCCTCCTGTGGCGTCTCCTGCGGCGCCTCCTGCGGCGTCTCCTGCGGCGCCTACGCACTTCCGCAGCTGCAGCGCTCGAGAGATCACCCTTCACAGATTCGCTTTCCACTTCACTTTCATATAGATCGAGCTTTTGAAACAATAACCCAATATTTCAGATCTTAAGATATTCAACCCAAAAGCATACACAAGCCAAATGATCTCCTTTGCTTTATATAGGCAAGCTCTTCCTCAAATCATGGACCAATACCACGGGCCAAAACCATAACAAACCAATACCATCAACTCAATACTAGGGATCAACACGTCTGTCGAGATGCCATGGTCCAAAAACCATAGGTTCAAATTCCAAGGACTAACTACCATGGACTAAAGGTAAGTTTTCCCACATGAAATAAACTTTTCTCTGCATAAAATTTCGTGAACTTTTCTCCACATGAAATAAACTTTTATAAACTTTTCTCTGCATAAAATTCCGTGAACTTTTCTCCTATTTAATTCTTAATTCTCATCATATTGAGAGCCATGCCATGGGTGTTGCCATCAAGTACAACATCTGTAACATATAACCATACCAGAAACATAATGCCAACATAGTTTTCACTTTGATTAATCATTACATTTCTAGAAGTCCTCTTATCAAAAGGAAAACTTTAGTTATGGCTTGGTTGAGCCCTATATCAACTTAAGGATCATTTTGTTTCCTGATCTCAGTAAGAGGTTTGATCTGATGTCTCTTCTTTATTGGTAAGTAAAATACATACTTTAAGGTAGAAAAGATAGAGAGAAGATAACTGGACCTAGTTTAACCAATTGAAACCACCATTCCAAATGGAAAATGAGTTTCTTTGAGTTCCTAACTGGGTGGTCTCCCTTATATTGTTGAATGCTCATTTTGGGCCATCAAGAGTAGGCCGAATTGATAGAGGTTGAAATAAGTGGTTTTTTTAATTAAAAAAAACAATTTCTCTTCAACGAGAAGGAGTTAAGAGGCATGTAAAAACTCATTAGAAAGGGATTAAAATCATCTTTAAGCCTATGCAATTTCTTCCTCAACTGTAATTCCTTTGACGTCAATAACAAGTAATTTCTCCAATAGATGGTAGAGGAGTTACAACGGAACTAAAAAACAAGACTATGATACCAAGTCAAGATAGGAAGGTAACTCCCATTGTGTGCATTCCATTAAGGTGAATGCCATTATTTACAAGTAGAATGATGACCTTTGGGATTCCAATTACAAGGTGTTTTCCTATTATAATTGATTAAATTTCTCTATTTTACATATTTACATATTTTCACCCAATCATAGAAAAAAATATAAAGTCTATCTAGAGAATTGGTAAAGGAAATCACAAGTGAGATACAAACTTTAAATACATAGTAGATGAAGGAGTTAGTTTTTTCTCCATCCTCCTCAAATAGGATTCCCATGCTACAATCATTGAAGTAATAAGTCTCTCCAACTCTTTCTCCAACTTTATAAACAATGCAGATAATTTGGAGTTCATGAAGGAAGTTGGAAAATATGAATTGCTTCTTGTGGAAATTTTCCTAAGTTTATCTGAATTCACTGGAGAATACTTAACAAGGGTGGTGGAGATCAATAGAAGCATGGGATAAATTATTAGGGCCTATAATACTATTTTGATTACTATGATCCTAAAATATGATAATCTACCATATTTTGGAAAATTTCGGCCAATATCCTTATGCAATTGTATCCACAAATTATTCCAAAGGTCATATCCATAAGAGTTAATTTTTTTTTTTTTTTTTTAATCAAAAAAAATCTTTTGTGAGTAGTTTGGGCTCTTGGAAGGAAAAAAATCCATGAGTTATTTGGGATTACCCATGAAAGCCTTCTCTCAATTAATACCAAAAATCAAAGATTGATCATGGTTAAAATCTATCTCTCCAAGACCTACAATAAAGTAAGTTGTATTTTTCTTAGATTAACCCTCAATATCTAAGATTATCTCATAGTTTTGTGGTATAAGTGATGTGTTTCACTACTCTTATGTCCATTTCTATCCTAACCATTGGGGAAACTTCCCCTTTCTTCAAACTAGGAATGGGTCTCAGACAAGGATGCTCTCATTCCCCTGTCCTATTTTGCTAATAGTTAAAACGTTGAGTAGAGTATTAAAAGAGGCATCTAAAAATGGAAACGTCAAAAGGATTTTCATTGTTCCTCCTTGAAATATTACACATATTTTGTTTGTGGTTTACATACTAATTTTTTGTGAAGATTCTAGAAGGATAGTTAAGAAGTTTAAAAATATTATGCATTTGTTTTGTTAAGTTACTCGCATGATAAAAACATTTAACAAATACACTCTATACATGTGGTACATTATAGAGCATGAGGTGGAATATTTTGCCTAATTGCTTCCTTTCTAAGTGATTGATATGAATCAAAGACTAAAGTATTTGTGTTTCCACTTGAAACCAAATTTGTACAATAAAGGTGATTGGAAAGGTTGGTTACCAATGTTGAAAATAAGATATTCACTAGTGCAATTGGTGTCTCTCAAGAGGGGGAAAATATATACTTTTTAAAAGAATTTTGGTAGTAGTACTAGTATATGTTGATTTTTGTAGTAGCTATGGGGGTATTCCCCAGCTACTCAAGTCATCTCATTAAATAATTAAAAGGAAATTAAATTATTTTTTCTTCAAGTCGACCCAACAAGGAGACGTGCCCCTTGGGAAGCTCATGAACACTATGTATATGAATTTGACCTCCTCACTTGGACATTCATCACTCACACATTTCTCCCTCTCACACGTGGAAGCAATCCGAGGAAGAGGCCAAAGTTTCCAAGGAGCCAAATTTCTAAGACAACCAAAGTTTGACCAACATGACTAGTGTTTGTTAATTGTCCAGTGTTGTATGCTTAACACAGTCACTTATTATAATTCTCATTCAATTAGAAATCACTTTATCTAGTAAATTCAATCTTCCAACAACAATAGGAAATTGTAGATAGAACAATAATCCAAATGCACAAATAGAAGAAAACCAAGAACAATAGAGATACAACTGGTTAGTCGAAGACTAGGGAAAAACCCCACAAGGGGGAAAACCCTTTCAAAATTTTTCTTCTATTAGATTTTCATCAAATGTTCAACAGAGAGAAAAATGTCTAAGTACATCAAAAATGATTCAAAGGTCAAAACCTTGACTAGTCCAACCAACCATCCAATATCTAGTCAATAATGAGTCCAACAAGTCAAATCCAGTAAAAAGTAAAATCTAAAAATTTTGGTCAAACGCAACAACAATCAAAGATTCCCTAACTAGTCTTGGTCCACAGTCAAATCAACCTCCAAAAATTTCAGTCAAGGCAACAGAAAAATCATCCTCTTTAGCAAAGTCAAACTCAGTCAAAACAATCCCAAGATATGCCTATGAAATTGGTAAACTACAAAGTCAACCTTGTGGTCAAAGGGAAGCCTCAGGTCTATGGTCAAACAAGGTCAAAGTTCCCAGAAAAGTTTGATATCCTTTCTCTTGAATTCTACCTCCAAGACATATCCAAAATCCCAAGTCAAACTAATTCAAACCATGCCAAAAATCCAAAAGTCAATGCTAGTCAAAGGCCCAAAACAGAAAGTCAACGCAACAAGCAAAAATGTCTTCCTTCTCTTTGCACATGTGAAACCATATCTAAAATTTCAGAGTTGTATGAACCAATTAAGAGAAAATGTGATGTGTGAGTGATGCCTCCAAGTGATGTGATGTGTGGTCTATTTATATGTGTCAAAGGACGTTGAATTTCCCTACATAGGCTTACTTGAAATTTAGTGCAGAGTGGGTTTCGTATTAAAAATAATATTTTTCCTTATGCAAATGAAATTCTTCCAAGGGTTAGTAGGGTCTTCTCTAGATGAGGAGGCCTTCCCTAAGGAGGTAATTTTTGCTTGTGCTGTCAAAATTCAACACTCCCTCTCAACTAGGAAGGAATTTTTGATTGCATAATAAATATAATCTCAAATGTCTTGTCATCATCATCATTGTATCATGAAATATCTCATTTCTACTTATCATTGCTCATCTGTTGAACACTCTCAAATCTAAATAAGAGGAATTATTATAGGGGAGACAAATCTACCACCTTATATCCAATGTCAATAGGCAGGATACCACTAACCATAGGAGGTAAGGATCACACTCATCTTATTGACCATGACAATAAGCAGGACACCACTTACCATAAAAGGTAAGGATCACACTAATCTTATTATTTATTTACCTTCCCACCTTGAATTTCAAGATTCAAGTGGTAGAACACTTGCATCTTATCACTTGGGGAGGATATGACTTACCATAGGTAAGGATCACACACACATACAAGTTTCCTCACCCATTGGCCAAATGGGTGGCAATTCCAACAAGCCCAACTTGTGGGTAGGATGCATACCGAGGTATATGCAATAGTATGGGAAAATCCTACTATGACAATATGAAGGATACCACTTGCCATGAGAGGTAAGGATCACACATATCCTGTTGTCAATGAGATCCCTCAAAGCCAGGATCTCATCAACTCCATTCCGACCCATGGAGCTTAAACAAGGGGAAAGAGCATAGCTCAATGTCCTTGATAAAAAAAGACCCTTTCCTTGGAGGGTCACATGCATCAGTCTGAGCTTCTCTCTAAAGACCAAAACCTTCCCTTTTGGCAAAGCCTTGGTGAGATTGTATGCTATCTGCTCATCAATTGAAATGTGATGTAGTCTAACTACTCCTCTCTGTACCATATCACATATATAGTGATATCTGATCTCTATGTGCTTGGACCTGTTGTGGAACAAATGATTTTATGAAATTCGGATCCCACTCTTGTTGTCGCAATATATCACTGTCATATCTAAAACCTGCTAAAAAATCTCTCTAAAGAGCTTCCTCAATCATACTGCTTTGTAATTAGCCATGCTAGCAGCAATATATTCAACCTCAGTCGTACTAAGGGAAATATACTTTTTCTTCCTGTTCATCCAAGATATAATGACAAATCCCAGGCTAAAATAACATCTTGAAGTGCTCTTCTTGTCAAAAATATTTCCTTCTAAGTCAACATTTATGTATCCATGAAGACTCACATCTCTAAGATTATATCTCAATCAAATATTGATAGTCACATGTAAATATATCAAAACATGCTTGGAAGCAACCTAGTGTGCATGGAGTGGCTCGGGCATGAACTGACTCAAAGTATTTGCTAAAAAACATATGTCTAGTTGATTGTTCCCAAGGAACATGTTGACGGTGCTGGATCCACCAACATGTCAGGTGATCTCCCTGGTAAGAAGTTCCAACTAGACCTCAAACCGTTTGGAGTAGGAGTCCCAGTAGTGCGTAGTAAAGTTATGCCTTGACTATGATAGCGCACAAAGTATCCTTGTCGGAAGAAAGTGTGTGACCTTGTAGCGATTCAAGAGAGATGCATGGGGAGGTTCTAACATACAGAGGGAAAAAGGAAGTGTGCCCCTTAGAAGCCTATAATGTTACGCAACCTAAAAGGAACACACGAGTTGAATGACATCACAAACTGGAAAGCAGAATAGTTGACAATGCAAAGTGATGGGTTAAACCAACAACACAACTTCAACAAGATTCATACAATCATATACAAAATAGTTCATATGCAAATGCGTAATTTAAAGAAAATGCATTGCTAAAGTAACTAGAATAGTCGAACTACAATAAAAACATATGCATGAAGACATATTGGCTCTGTTATATTATATAAAGTGAAAGTTCCATCCATACATACAACCATGACAACCACTAGTCCCAATAGTGAAACATTACAGTCAACACCACCTACTCCTCCAAAGAGATGTACTCGCTCTGCACTGTGGAGAAGCCAAGGCTCGTAATAATGCGTTCCAAGCCCTCTCTAAGTAATGCCTAGCAAAAGGCTAGCTCCCAAAATCCTGTTTTATGAGTTATGAGGTTCTATATATAGCAAAGGGTGGGGTGACCCTTGAAATTCCCCTTTGACTCTTGGACTATCCTCATGACTCTTGAACTTCATTACATATAACTATTTTCATTACATATGACTATTTTCATTCCACTAATGACACTTCGAATTTCACTTTACATTACATTTGATTACAACAGTTACGACTCATAGTAATGAGGTGGCCAAGACAACTCATAACACAACTCGACATGACACTATTGACATGTAATGACTAACTGTGATGCCCTTGTCAAGCTGTTGTGCTGCTAAGTGATGGATGTGTCCATGAATGTACTTTGTGTTCATCTTCACATAGGTTGGTGCCACATGGTTTTCAATGGTCTTCGTCTTTGCAAGATGGTTCCATGCATGTGTTTCTTTTGCTTGCTCCTTGATGTGCTCCATTCATTTGTCCAGCTACCAGTACGACTTCTAGCATGTGCACTCCTCCTTCATCCTGTTCGTTGTCTTGCCATGATTCATCAATGTACATGTTTCTGTAATTCACTCATGACGGGAGACATCAAATCCAAAAACTCCTAGTCTAGCATGATGCATTATTTTCGTGTTTTTAGTCCAGGTGATCGGGAGAGAGAGGATAAGACACTGAAACTGCGCAGAGCACAGCTCAGGCTGGGATGAAGGGCTCCAGGGTACTATTGGAAAAAACTATGCAGAGGTCATTGGGACGTAGATTTGTGCAATTCGGGACAAAAGTGACAGCTGCATGGTGGAAACCCAACTAGGTAGGACTGTAAGGTTCTTGGGAGCTGCTAGACAATTCTGTGCAATTTTCAGGATGAGAACTGGGTAGGTCATCTAGGATCCAGCTGGGAATCTATGCGGTTTCTCAGAGGAGGATAGATCAAGCAACACGAAGCACTGGTGGGAAATTCTGCACAATTTTCTAGAGCAGGGAAGGGTTGGGCTGCGGGGAGATGCTGGTCAGAATTGTGTAATTTTGAGGGATAGCGCGGAATAGGTAGCAGGGGCCTTCCTGACACAACTGCACAATTTCTAGGATGAGTACAAAGTGGGGTAGTAGGGAGAGTTTCGGTTAAAACTGTGCAATTTTTAGAGGTAGGGTAGACCAATCCAATAGGGGGGCCTACCAGTCATATATGTACAATTTCTTAGAACAGTGCATTGCTAGGAAGCAGAGGCCTGACTCACATGTCTGCGTAGTTTCTAGAGGCAGTGTCGGGTAGGTAGCTGGGCATGTCTGTGAAGTTTTGGTGAGTAGCATAGCTTGTGCTTACAATGCGGTTCAGGTTTTTGGTAGACAAGAGGGAGGTTTGATGAGTGATCTTACGGGAAGTGCAGATTGGATCAAACTTGGGGACCACTTCTATGTTATTCTAGGAGATAGTCAGCTTGCTCACTTCCAAGATTGCGTAGTGCAAGCTGCCCCAGAGGAAAACCTCAAGCTCTATGCAGTTTTGGGTAGTAGAGTAGGGTCACTGAGAGCTGAGACTATGTAGTGTAGCTCAATCAGGGTCTAGTTGAAGGAGGGTTGTCTGGTAGAATTTTTTTAAGAAAAATGGCTAAGTGTGGGAGTAAGTGAAATTGTGCATACGTGACATTGTGATCACACACTTAGCATGAATCGATGACAAGACACCTGAAATCAACAAGACAAACATGTGCTCAGTGGGACCGTCTAAAGGTTAAGCGTGACGAGTGCGACACTAGAGATAGATATTTGAATGACTATGATGACACTTGTGCAACAATGCTTACAACTTTGTTTGTGAGTACGACCTATGTTCACATAGCGAAAACAACTCATGCATAGAATGAAAAACCTTCAAAATTGCTAGAACAAGATCGCAAGCATGATATAGCAATTAACATGCCAAAAGACGACAGTTGGTCCAACAAGCGAAAAGGAAGCAAGGCACATAGAGGGAACACATGGAATGAATTTTAGTGCTTGAAAACATGCATGTTATTGAGGGAAGAATGATATAATAATTATAAGAAATACTTCAAGCTACGCTAAGAGATATACTTCAAAAGGATGTACTTTACTTACCATACTTACCCTCAAGATGATTATGCATCTAATGGAGTTTGCATGCGGTCCCGATCTTTTGTCATCACTCGGTTTCTTGGTCCTTCTCCTCAACTCCTTGAGTGTGATATAGAATATCATCTTTTTCTATAGTCACTGAGAGATAGATCTGCGCATTTTCAACGGGCAGTGACTGTTGCTGGGATGAGGCCCATTTGCACAGTTTCTGAATGCAAGATAGATTGGATAGATTGGACAACACTACGCAGTTTTGAGATGCAAGACACGATTGCGGGATGGGGTCTTGGGAGGACACCTCTCCGCAATTTCTAAATGTAAGACATACTGGGCAGCTGCATGACAATACTTCACATTTTCTGAATGCAAGGCTCTGTTGCAGGATGGGGTCTCGAGAGGACACCCCTGTGCAATTTGAGGTTGCAAGTCAGACTAGGCAGCTGAGGGACAACACTGCACAGTTTTTGAAGATAATGGGTTTCCGTTGGGGAAGGACACTGGAGGAAACCACTACGCAATTTTGGATGCCAAGGGAGGTCGGGGTCTCTACGGATTGCGTAGTCCCAATAGTTAAGGGAAGACGCTTGAAGGTTGCAAAAGAAAACTGTATAGTTTTGGAAAGATGGATGATGTTAGGTTGCTTGGGAATCTTGCTAAGTGTGAGATCAGTGAAATTGATGTAAACAGTGATAGGAATTGACTATGATCACACACTTGAACACTTAGTGATATAGCATAGACCATCCATAATGTAAAAGACATACTCTTCTTGATGCAACAACCTTTGTGAGAAGAGTGCATGAAGTGAGTGTGAAACATGTCTATGTAATGAGAACAACCCATACACACAAGATTTTCCCTTGAAGCAGAACACCATTCCCTTTGCATGACAAACAATAATCCAGATGCCAAAGATGACACATATTGCATAAAGATGAGAATGTGAACAAATCTTAACATCAAGGAGGTGGCCTGAGATCATCAACTTACCAATAGGTGACCAAGGAAAAATCGATCACATGATCCATGGTAGGCTTCGAAATTTGCATGCGAGCCAAAATTTTGGAGGGTGGTTGTATCCGCTACAACATAACATCAATGCCCTAATCAACTATTAGTACTCAGAGGGATTCGCTAAGCAAGGTCTTGTAGCTTCTCCACATAACGTCTTGAAATTCATATCCATTGGTGTGGTCACAGACTTACATTTCACCATACCAAATATTTTCATCATTTTCACAACACATTTTCCTTTCGAAAGGAAAATGTCACCAGGTCTCTTCCACACTTATAATCCAAAGAAGTAATGCATCAATCTAAGATATTTCATCTCAAATTTAGAGGCTATATCCATCTTACGCTCGAGAATAAGAGGCTCTCCACCTACCAAGAATAATTCAACAACATATAAAACCATAATTAGGGGCATACCTTGGAAAAATTTGAATTAAAGGTTTGGGTCAACATTGCTTCTTGTAAATACAAGCTTCATCAAGTAGTTATCAATGCGAGAATACCAAGCCCTGTGGGATTTCTTCAATCCATAAAGTGTCTTCTTCAACATGCAAACATGAGCCTTCCTATCATGTACTTCAAATCGCTGTAGTTTCTTAACATATACTTCTTCCTAAAGAATACCATGCAAAAATGTAGTCTTCACATCCATTTGGTGAAGAGTCCACCCTGGCTAGTAGTAAGAGTAATAAAAGATAAAATAGTAGTATAACATAAAACTGGTGCACAAATTCCATCATAATATTATCCCTCTTTATGGGAGAAACCTCTAGCCATGAATCTCACCTTGTATTTCTTGATATTTTCATCTGCACCATGTTTAATCTTGTACAATCGTTTATAAGTCACAACTAACTTTCCTTCAGGCCTCAAAACTACTTCCCACACATTGTTCTTCATTATAGACTCATATCCCTTTGGCATATCATCTTTCCATACTTGCTCTTTCACTACTTCTGCAAAGGTGGGAGGTTCAGCCTGCATGATGGAGCTCATAGCTACAACATAGCCCTAGTATCGACATTTCTTCTTACTTTCTCTGAAGGTTCCTCCTGTAGAAACATGTATTTTAGCATCCTATAAGGTGTCACAAAGTGATATTGTTCTCTTCCTAGAAGGAGGATCACATGGAGGAGGATCTAAGGGGTCCATAAGTTCCAAGGGATCATAAAAACATTGGTCTCATGCACAGAAGGACTTTCCAAAAGATCATCATCCTTATTTTCGACATTGGTAGGAGGAGGAGTTTCCCTTTCTTTCCTAAGGTCAAGATCTTCATCAAATGTCACATCTCTATTAAATTCTATATTCCTTTGACCAGGCACATATATTCTATAAGCTTTAGAATTTTCACAGTAACCAATAAACATGACTTTCTTTCCAGAAGCTTCCAAATTGTTCATATTGTCCTTTGGTACATGAAAGTATATGGGGCAACCAAATATCCTCAAATTACCAACATCAGGCTTTACACTTGTGAAAAATTCTTCGAGAGTCTTGTCAACCAAGGCTTGATGAGGAGTTCTATTTTGAACATAGATTGTTGTATTTGCAGCTTCACCCCGTATAAATTTTGGTAGCTTTTGATCTACAACATAGATTGGGAAAATTCCATGATTTTCCCATTCTTTATTTTGTCTACTCCATTTTGCTCCGGGTTGTAAGGTACAATAGTCTCCTTCTTGATTCCAAATTTCTTGCAAAAATCATTGGACTCATTTGAAGTGAATTCTCCACCATTATCATATTTGAAGACGTTAATTCTCTTACCTATTTCATTCTATATTAGTTCCTTGAAGTCCTTGAACATATAAAATGCCTCGTCCTAGTGCTTCAAGAAGAATATCCATAACTTCCGTGAGAATTCATCCACAAATATTATATAGTATAGGTAGCCACCAAGATATTTCACTAGCATGGGTCAACATAGATTAGAATGTATGAGTTGTACAATACCACTAGTCATACTCCTATTAGAAGGGAATGGTCCCTCCATCTTCTTTCCACTTTCACATCCTAGAAAAACTCCATCATGATTGGCTTGAACCTCGGGCATTCTAGCAACCATCCTTCTCCCTTTAGGTAGAGCTTCATAGTGAAGATGAGCAAACCTCTGGTTCCATAGCTCACTTTGATGATTACTATCATGAACCAATTCTCAAATTGGTCTTATATTGACTCTATAGAGCCTTTTAATTGTTGATCCAAAAGTGAATGCATCCTTCATGAAAGAATCCATAGGCCAAGTGAGGACCTTTCCTCTTATGAAGGCAATTCTCATCCTTCTGTCTTCCAAGGAAGATATAGATACAATATTTTTCTTTAATCCAGGAAAAAACATAAAATATTGTAGATGCATGCTTTCACCATAATCCAAATGAAATGAAGCATAACCAAATCCCTTCATAGGATAGGTGGAATTGTCCCCACAATGATCTTCAAATTTGTCTCCCTCTCAACTAGGTTTGAGATGAATTCACACTACCTAGTGAAGGGTCTAGAAGCCCCACTATCTACCAACCAACTATCAAATGAATCTGAATGAGAGGAACTAGAAAGAGCATAAATAAGAAAATATTCATATTGAGTAGCGACTAAATTATTTCCATGCCTTGAAATCCTTGATCTCTTTTGAAAACGTTGGCCTTCTTCTTGATCAACAAGGGAATCTAAAGGAAAAGGGCTCAAAGAGTCACCTTGGAAGATTTTCAGCATTTGGTTAATGGATTCTCGAGTTATGGTTAACAGAATGTCACCATTCTGGGCCACAATGGCTCTCTAGCTAGGAATATATCTGGATTGACACCACATGACAAAGTTTCGAAAAGGATGAGTCTGGGGAAACATGAATTGTGGCAAGAGGGATTCCCAGAGGTTGATTTCATCAGTATGGTCCAGAAAGGTTTGTTTGAGCAAATTGTGTAGTTCGAACAAGTTGAACTCACAATCGATATCTACAATTTTGTAATGTTTATTTGCCAAGGGTATATGGTCCAAGTCAATTATAGGAGGGATCACTGGATTCTTGTTGGTCTGTTTTGACTTTCCCTTATGTTCCATTGCTCAAAATATCAGGAACAAAGATGAATGTTTTTGGTCTTTTACTCGGGAAAATTCGAAGGTCTGATGTAGAAAACTGATCGTTGTGATAGGTACCTAGACGAAACTGGCTGACTAGGATCTGTAGGGGTGACTTAGAAATTGCACATATGAGTTAGCAATTTGAAATCTTGTACCTGTTTGTCTAAAAAGGATGAGGACCAGAAAGGAGTGAAAGTGATCGAATTGGGGATTTTTATAGACGATTGGGAGCTTTCCATTATTTCTGGTCCAGTATGAAATAGATCGGTTGCAAGGTGCTATATGTTTGGGGGGTAATGGGCAAAGTGTAACGGGCAAATTATAATAGAATTGGAGCGGGGAGGCCACGTGGTGAGTTAGGAGTGGTGGGGAAGTAGGGATGTGGTAGAGGGATGATGAAATAGGCTGCGATAACTATTGGTGGGAAGATGAGCACATTTCAGGGGGGGGAGGTGGCAAGCAGTTTGGAGCCAGGGGGGTGCAAAATGACGATTGCCTGCCACGTATCATGGGTCCTGGGAATAGGAATACCACTTTTCGGACCCCCGCTTGCTGATAAAGATAGGATGGGCAGGGGGGTATGAAGTTGATTCCTCGTCGTTGATCTGGGTGGGGTTAATCACAACCGCTGGATTATGTATGTTTTATATCACAAGCCGACAAAAGTTTTTTGTCGCTTTCAACCTTTGTTATAAAAACCAAAAATTAGTGCCTGTGCATTATTACATATTAATTAATCGTGTTTAAATTACACGATTAAACTAATTAATTAGGATTAATCTACACTAAACATAATTAATTTAATCCTAAGGGCACGTTTTGATTAGCAAACCCATATTATTTTCCTAAGGTTGCTTCTAACCCTATTCTAATGCATATTTAAGCATTTAACCAAGTTTAGACACTTCGTTTAATATTCCTCTAATCTACCTATTGATTTCAGCCAAGATCAGGCTTGATGGTTGATTTATTATCTATTGTATGCAACCTTTTAACTTAGTTTAACCATGATTAAACAATTATATGATCAAAATATAGAATTTATTTCTATGTGGCATTTAAACAAGTTGCACACTTTTATTTGGAAATATTCTAAAGTAACTTTAATGCATTTTTTGATATTTTTGGTGGCATTTCAACTTGCTCACCTGCATATATTTTCATGGGGTTTTTCATTCTTTCTTTTTATTCTATTTTTTTTCTTTCTCTCATATACATTTTTCATGCCCTCTTTTCATATATATTATATATATATTATTTACAATTCCAATCAGTTGAAAGGAAATAGCCAATCATCAATTGAAACTATGAATAATAGGACCCTAACAGTGGCTCCAAATGGGGATGACATCCTTCGTGTTAGGTGTCAAGAACACTTGGATTAGTAACCCTTGTCCTTTGCCTTCAATCTTCATTCTGCATCTGAATTGATCTGTTTATTGCTGTAAATATGGAAACATCTCATCAGGAGCTTATGGCCTTCTCTTTGGACTTCAACTTCTGATGGAAACCACCCTCACTAATAGTAGAAAAATAAAATGGTATTTACAATGACTTGAACGGAAAGTGAATTATTCTAGAGGGAAGTAATGTTTGAGCATTATTCCATTTATAGGTCCACCAGGTAGCTCTGCTCTAGACATATCTTTTAGAAAAAAGGCATTGTTCCCTCTATAAGCATCAATTTTATAAGGTCCCTTCCACAAATTATCAAACTTACCATGCTTACCTTTGTCCTCAATTCCAGTACAAGTGTCCTCCACAATCTCCCTCTTGGAATTCTTGCAGAAGTTTATTTGCTTCATATTTTAGCACACGGTTAAGTAAAATTCCACATGCATCTTTTCAATATAGATTATTCCAGAATACAAAATCTCACAACCTTTAATTTAAGAAATATGTCTTTAGTTTTAGTCAAACCTGGAGGATCTTGTAGATTTTGTAGTACAAAGAGAATATCTTGATACCATGGAGAGGTAAGAAAGGCTTGTGAAACCTGTGGAGTCACCTGCTCTTCCTGTTCATCCAGTTCAGGTATGAAATTTATATCAAGTGCATGGAAATTAGATTCTGCCATCATTTTTTCCAATCCCTAATCTTTAATCAGCTTGGTAGGCTTGATTTCTAGATCATATTCCAACATAATAGCAATCCACTTGCCCCTTTTTCCATCACGATCAATTTTTATCAAAATATATTCTACAATAGCATTAGGTACATATGCAATTATATGGGAGTGTAAAATGTAAACTCTAAAGTCCTTTAGTGCTTTTACCAAGGCAAAAGTTTGTTTCTCCATTATATTTTATTTCAATGAAGAATCCCTTAAAGCCCTACTAAAGAAAGTTATTGGTTGCTTCTACCCTTCATTGTTCTTCTATAATAAAGAAACTGTAATAGTGTGATCATATGCAAAAGAAAACAACATAAAATATTTGGTGAAATCTGGACTAATCAATACAAGAGCAGTTGTTAGAGCTAGTTTTACTTCATTGAAAGATTTTTTGTCTTCAAAGTTCCATTTTATTTAAGAATCCTTTTTAAGCATATTTGTGATGGATCTTAGAATTTATGATAAATTAGGAATAAATCTCCTGAGGAAATTAATCCTTCCAATGAAGGAGTGAACATCTTTCTTATTCCTAGTGGGGTCAATTTTGAGGATAGCTTCAACTCTTCTAGGATCAATTCTAATACCTTCCTTGGAAATAATGTGGCCTAGAAGTTTTCCCTCTTCCAAACCAAACAATGTTTTCTTGGGGTTTAGTGAGATGCCAAATTTCCTACATTTCTCAAAGACGCTTATTAAATGTAACAAGTGTTCTTCCTCAATGTTTGAAAATATAGTGACGTCATCCAGATAAATGACAATGAATCTACCAATTTCATCAGCAAAGGAAAAATACATTGCCCTTTGGAAGGTGGCTTCAGCATTCATCAGACCAAAAGGCATCTTTACATACATAAAGGTACCCCATGGTGTAGTAAATGTTGTCTTTTGTTGGTCATCAAGGTGAACCAGAACCTGGTTATAACCTGAAAATCCATCTAGTAAAGAGATCGTACTCGATCCAACTACCTTTTGTAATATATGATCCATTTTTGGAGGGGTTAGTTGTATTTAAGAGAGGCTTTATTCAAGTTTCGTAAGTCTACACACAGTCTAATTTCTCCTATTTTCTTTCTTGTAGGTACTAGGTTTGAAACCCACTTAAAAAATATAAGAGGTACAATAATTTTGGCATCATATAGCTTCTTAACTTCCTTTTCTATTAGAGGCAATAGGAGTGGATTAACCCTTCTTAGCTTTTGTTTAAAAGGCTTATGATATTCTTTAAGGGGAATAGTATGTTGAATGCTGCTGGTGTAATAGGATTTCAAGTCCTCATAAATCTAGGCAAAAACATCATAAAATTCTTTCAAAAGTACAATGTATTTTTGTTTTTCATCAAGAGGTGAGGATTTGGATAATTTAATAATCTTAGGGCTCTCTTTAGTCCCTATATTGCATTCCTCTATCCCAGCCCGTGATGGTTCTATTTTGGGATTTTTTGCTACATAATTGAAATCCAATAACTCTTCTAAGGGAACTAACATTCTAGGAAAAACATTATCCTTTAATTGAAAATTTTCTAACTCTTCTTGATCTTCATCTAATTCATTCAATTCTACTTTATTCATAATTATTATCTAGATCACAATCCATGACTATATTGGCACACTCAGATTCATCCTTTGACTGCAAAACATTTTCAATATGTTCATCATTACCAAAAACTTGCTAGTACCTGATATTATCCGGAAGAGTTGGTCTATTTTTAACTTCAATCATGTATTGGTGACTTGGGCGATAGGGCATTTTGCAAGTGCTGGCCGAAGTAACCAGACCATCAGCTATGATATTTTGACCTCTTGGAATTAAAAATAACTCATACTCAACAAAATGTTCAAGGAAATCTAGAACAACATTCCTATAAGCCCTTAACCTTGGATGTTTAGCTGAGTATTCCCCTTTGATTTGTTTAATTACAAGTTCAGAATCTCCATGAACTCAAATTAATTTGGCACCTAATTTTTTCAAAAGTTGCAATCCTAGGATTAAGGCTTCATACTCAGCTATATTATTGCTACATTGAAAATTCAGTTTATATGAATGTCCTTCATCCTTTCTAGTGTGTGAATTGAAAACCCACACACCAACTCCTAATCCTTCCTTGCTTACAACTCCATCAAAATCCATGTTCCATAAAGCTTCTCCCTTTTGATTTTCTCCTTTAGTATTAAATTTTATTATTTCTGTATTCTGAGGGTGAAACTTCATTTTCTACACAGTCATCATTGTATAAGACAAAAGAGTCCATGTCTGAATGTACTGAATAGAGGGGATAATTGTTAGGCTTATCTTGACTGCTGAACATGTACTTCATGAGTGTTTCCCTATAAATTCTTCTAGGTTGGCCAAACAAAGGAATGGTGGCGTTAGTCATATCCATCTGCAAGGTGCCTTGCAACTTCCCCCCCATGATCTAGATAGTAGCATCCCATACTTTAGAGGTATGTTAGCGACTACGATGTCCATGACTAGACTCTTAGCAGGTATCTGAACTAGAGTGACACATAAATCTTTTATCAGACCAAGACATCTAAATTTGTTTGAATCAAAAGAATACAAGTCCTTGTATGGTCTGGTGATGTCTAACCCTAATTTCTCCTTGATTTCTTTGGGCATCAAATTGTGAGATGCTCTAGAGTCAAGCATTGCATTGTGTAAGATTTTTTCATGCATGTTTAGGCTTATGTAGAAAGGTGGAATAGTGCCATCTTGAGGCTTACCCTCAACTTCAGGTCCAAACAAGAGTTCATGACGGTCGTCAATCAAATTGACTGCATCTGACCCTTCTCCTATTTTTAAGACTTTCATGACTTGAGTCTTGTATACATTTTTTGTTATCAATTCTGTTAAAGGGATGGGGATATTTAGCTTAGCCAATTCAATTTCCATATTAAAGACGCCTGAGATCTATCACTTTCCTTGACATTTGGATCAATTTTTTTAGGAATTTATTTTTGAGAATCAAGTTTTGGTTGACTAGAGGAAGGGGTATCATTTTGAGTTTTACTGAAAGAAGTTCCAATAGATTTTTTGCTTCTTAAGTTGTATTGTTTATGAACCTCCATAATGGCATTTTGATATCCTTGTTTATAATCTTCTGATTCTAATGGGATCTCTTCTGGTTGATAGAGAAAAATTGGTCTTGCTCCTCTTTGGTCAAGAATATGTGATCTATCTCACTTTCTTTGAATAGATTTATTTGATTTTCTTCTAGTTCTTCAGACAATTCAAGTTCTTCATTAGTGTAATTTTCCTGAAAAGGAGGTCTCACTGGTTGCTGATCATCAGGACCTGTATGTTCCCTTTGTTTAATATGTGGTGGGTTTCTCCTAAAATTGGAGTTTCGATTTTGAGGTCCTCCCTGGGGTTCTCTAGGGGGTGTTCTATCTACGACTGTCATCATCTCCATCATTTTTTCCATAGTTTTAACTAGATTATCTAGTTTCGAATCTAATGAAGAGGAGGTAGGTTCCTCCTTGATAGTGGCCCTTCTCTCTATTTTCAATCTAGTTATTTTGGCTAATAAATTAGCCTCTACCTTAACAACATTATTTTGCATCTCTTCAAGAGTGGTTGGGTCTCTTTCTCTTAACTGATAGGCCATGTCTACATCAAATCCTTCTAGGAAATGAATAAGGACTAATCCTGGTGGGGGTTTTATAGCAGCTGGAATCGCATTATAAACATGGTTAAACCTAGCACAATAATCTTCAATAGTCTCATTTGAAGCCCTCTTTAAGTTTTTATATTCATTTATAATCTAAAGGAGATTATTTTTAGTTTCCCATCTAGTAAGAAATCTTTGGTGAAACAGAGGTAAATAAACTATGATCCCAGTTGGTAATGCCCTATACCACTTCTTAACTTCTACCATTAAACTCTGAGAAAACAAACTAATTTTAACATCATCATCATTGAATTCTTCTAAGTCAAAGAAGTCATTCATTCTATCAATATGTTGTTGTGCTATCACAGGACTTGTACCATCAAATTGTTGCAATCTATGAGCATAGTTTTGTGGCATAGAGTTTAAAGGTGCTTGCAATGCCAAAGGAGCATATCTACCTTCCATGGCTGGTATGTGAGGTACAAAAGAAGCTACAACATGTATGGGTATGGAAGATATGAAAGGAGGTGTAATAACAGTTTGTTGTCTAGATGTAGGGACAGTAGTGGAAATTGTTGAAGAGATGGAGTTAGTGAAAACATGATGTAAAGATTGTGTGATGGGGGAGGAAACAGAGAATCATAGGGGTGAAATTTCAATTGATTGTTGGATGTAGGATTTATGGATAGTTTGTTCTAGTTCCGTCACTAGGTCTTCTAATTTTTCAAACTACTGGAGAGCTTGTTTGTTAAAATCTTGGTATACAGATTGATGTTCAGATATGTATGGTCTTAACACCGACTCATCAATTATTGTTTCAGCTGCAAAGATTTTAGATTTGGATCTAAAAAAACTAAGTTCAAAGGGTAGATCAAATTGAATATTTTCTATGGTAACAAAGCTCTCTAGAAAATAATTGGCTCTTGGTAGAGGACTGTTACTCCCTTGAATTTCGGTCAAGCTTTTCTTCCTTACCAATTTCTCAGGATTATCTAGGATATTGGGAGGATTCATATATGGATATGCTCTGGTATGAATTATTTTAGGAGTCATCTCTATTACCAAATATGTAAAGTTTTCAAACTTTATATAATCTTATGAACAACAGACAATCTTAGCTCAGATTTTAGAAATGGAAAATATAATCACTAAGATTAATTATATTTTTTGGGAAACTTAAATATGAATCAAAATTGTTCAGTTCCCAGTATGGTCGCCAGAATGTTAGCTCTTTGTATTTCCTAAGACTGTGAAATAAGTACAAAGGTAACCATGAAACCACTTTGGAAGCTGGGATCTAGGCCTGCCAACTTCAAAGAGGGATCTCTCTTTCAAATTTATATTTGTTTATATTGAGATATTAGGCTAGTTGTGAAATTTCAAGGTTTGGTTTATGAATTGGTTTGGTTGTTTGTTTGAGCATGTAACAGTACACCATTGGGTAATGGATTCAATATACTTCAAATAGATTTATTTCATCATTTGCAGAAATGTCTAATAGGGCAAGGTAGGCAGATTTATTGGATCTTATATGTTTAATGAGATTGTAAATAAGAAGAGGTCAAGTGTCCATTAAGCAATAAGAAATTAAGAATTCTATTACTTAACTTCAGTAGAAAACTTTTATATTGTTTTAAGCCAGAACAGGGTGCTATTAAAGCAAATCCTAAAATTAATTTTCTTTAAAACAATAAAGAAAAGAAACAAATATGAAAAACAACGAAAACACAATAACAAAGAGAAGAATCACTTCACCAAAAAAATCTGACACAGGAATCATGAAAAAGCTTATGTATTACTGAAATGTGCCCTTTGGAACTCGGTGGAACAATTTTACATCAATAGTCCTTTCTTTTACATAAACATCAATGTCTATTATTTTGAATTATGAATTACTTATAGGAAAATACTTACAAAATATCTTGATGTCAAAATATCAAGACATAATCCTAAAATATCTAAAATTGATTACATAAATAGTACAAAAATTTAGGAATTCAGAACTGTTAGAGCTGCTGGCACTATTGTTGAGGAAGGTTGTTGATGACTGGTCCCAAAAGTGTGTTGTCTTGTTGTTTGAGATAAAAAATATTTCACTTAAGTAATTCACACAAGTGATCCCATCAATCTTCACTGGGGATAGAAAGTTTTATTAGCATTTTATATGTTTCATCAACTTCGATATATTTCTCAAAGGTGGGTCTATTGATGAAAATATGTTTAATCTCATGTTTGATGATGAGATAAAAATCTAAAGTCTCCAAGAAATCTTTGCCTGTCATACTTCCTTTTACCCCCACAATCTTGGATTTATCTTTGGAAATAGTGTAAAGCCTTTTAATTGTAATCACTCAAGATGTTTAACCTATCATTCATGGACACTAAACCTGGCAAACCTCTTTGATTCAGTAGATTAAACTTGGTGTGAAATCTTTGGACAATAGTTTCCAGAGTCTAGAATTTGTTCTCTAACTGAACCATCAGGTTTCTCTTCTGCAAAACCTTCATAATTTCTAAGATGGTTTCAATCCTATCTTCAACTTGTAGCTCGCCTAATTCTTATCTACTATTAAAATTTAAGATTTTTATCAATGTTTTTGCTTCAATTGGCTTATCTCCCAATACTTACCTCACTTGTTTTATCAAGGTTTTTGACCTCTGCATCAACTCCTCTTGCTTGAAAATGTTATGGATTGATGGCCAAATCTCAATTATAGCTGCATTGATATCTGTCCATATGTTTTCTTTAGCCTGTACTAGAGTTTGAGCCATTATTGACTCACTCTCTAAAAACTCTATTCTTTGATAAAGCCTGTGAGATTTCTGTAACTCTGCTATATAGGGGTTATCATTATTCAACTTATGTTCTTGTATATTTTTCAACTGTTCTTTCAATTTATCATTCTCCTTTCCCTGAATGGACATATCCTGCATGGCTTTAACCAATTTGGTGGCAAAATCTATAGTTGGCATTAGTGTTGTTGTTGAGGTTGAAACCTATGCTGCTACTGCAATTGTAATTGGTAATGTTGTAAGTGGGACTATAGCCAACTGTGAGGATTTCTCCTTCACTTTGAGAGGTTTTTCTAGTTCCACCTCCATTTCTCTGATTTGGACATTCTGTTCAATTATTATCTTGAACATGTCTTCCTTTTGTTTTTCTAGTTCTCCCATTTCCTTGGTTTGAGGATCCTTTGTAGATGGCAGCTTGAGCTGCTTCCTCAGAGCTGTTAGATCAACATTTTTCTTCTTTAATATCTCCTCCGCTTCCTTTACATTACTGGGTTCATAACCTAAATTTATGACTAAGTCCTCTAATGACTTAATCCTAGTATCTTTTGCCAAGGATGATATTTTCTGCAACTTCAGTTGCGATTGTATGTTGCTGATGGAGGCCTGCAATTTTGAAGTTGTCATGGCAGTGTTAGTTAGAGTGGAGTATAATATCTCCCTAGTCTATTTTTGCATGTCCATCTGATCAATAGGATGGATCTGATGTGTATCAAAGGAAAAGATTGTCTTCTTGTAGTTTGCTAGTGATTTAGGAAAAGGAACCTGTGCTTGCAAGAAATCCATCTGCATTCTCCCTTGTTCAGTATCAAAGGCTGACATAAGCCTGTGTTGGGAAGTAGGAGTTTTCTTCTAGAACTGAGTGTAAGTACTGCCATTTAATGTTTCATTCTTCTGCTTGATTTCTTTGTACTTAGCAAAGATATTAGGCTCTGTTAGGCCTTGAGCCAAGTTTGTTGTCTGAGATACATCTAGAGGATCTTGTGAAGCAGAGGAAGATGGAGAGCCTATACAAATTTCCTCTTGTCTTGTACCTACAAAAATGTATTCTGGTGTTGTTGAAACATGTTTACCTGTCATGACAATGGTAGTCTGTCCTTCTTCATCTTGCATAAAAACTGGTGGTGGATTCTTTTTGGGCTTCTTTGTATAAATTAGGAACTTCTTGGCTTCAATTTCCATCACAGGAGAAGACTCTTCTTCTCTAGGCCTTTTATCATGTTTCTCCTAAGGGATTGGTGTCTGTCAGGTGGTTGTAGATAAAATTTGTTCCTCAGCTTCCTACAAGGTGTTCTCTTCCCATTGATCTTTGTTCATAAACTTCTCAATTTCAGGCTTGGGAGTATGAGAATAAGGAGTGGTCTTCTCCTCCACTCTTAGACTGGAAATTATGCCGAAGGAGTCATAGGACCAAGTGAAACTTAACTAAAAGTTCATCTTCTTGAGAAGTGTATCTGCCTCAGTGCCTATTGCCCTGATGTTGTATATGAATGGCCCCACCTATGTTTTGATCTTGAATTGGGCCTTCTTCTTGGCTGAGACAAAATGTAAATCATCCATATTAATCATTTGCCTGATATACTCCAATGAGAAAATTCTCATAGGAACATATTTTGGCAATTTGTATGGTGGCAACTCATAACCATACACTCTAATCTCGATGTAGTTCTGGTACAAGTACCAATATCCTATTTTGGCTTGATCACTGAGGTGTAAAGTCCTTTGAATCTCATAATCTATCCTATGTTCGACATTGTTGTTTAGAAGACACACCACTGTATAGATAAACTGATCAATGAAGTCACTGAAGGTGAAATCACTTGAATTCTTTCTCACTAAAGAGGTCCATTGTATAACTGACTGTGCATTACGTTGATCATCCAATTTCTGCAAGGTCATTGGAAACCTGTTTGTTTGATGAAACAAAAACATGTATACTAACAATGATAAATGTTTAAACATTCCTTCTGTTGTGAACATGAGGAATTGGTCATGGATGTTATCTGCAAGGATTTGACTAAAATTAAATATTACAAAAGGTTTTTCTTCTATGGAAAATATGAATAGAAAACATAAAATAGGCTCATCTACCCATTGATTTGAGTGGTATCCTAGTAGACAAGACACTGATGACACAATTTGTTTAGTTTTTTAACGAAACATAGAGGCTAGGTATGGGGGATTATTCTTTGGGAGTTGAACATATTCTGGTAGAAAGATCTCAAATATCCTAGCTCTCTGAGGGAAGGTCAACTTTTGATCGATTTCCATGAAGGAATCTAAAGAAAAGGGATCAAAGAGTCATCCTGGGAGATTTGCAGCATTTGGTTAATGGATTATCGGGTTATGGTTAGCAGAATGTCACCATTATGGGCCACAATGGCGCTTTGGCTAGGAATATATCTGGATTGGAACCACATGACAAAGTTTGGAAAAAGATGAGTCTGGGGAAACATGAATTGTGGCAAGAGGGATTCCCAAAGGTTGATTTCATCACTCTGGTCCAGAAAGGTCTGTTTGAGCAAATTGTGTAGTTCGAACAAGTCGAACTCAAAATTGGTCTCTGCAATTTTGTAATGTTGATATGTCAAGGGTATATGGTCCAAGTCAATTACAGGAGCAACCACTGGATTCTCACTAATTTGTTTTGACTTTCCCTTAGGCGTCATTGCTCAAAATATCAGGAACAAAGATGAAGGTTTTTGGTCTTTTACCCGGGAAAATTCGAAGATCTGATGCAGAAAACTGATCACTGTTATAGGTACATCGCCGAAACTGGCTTACTGGAATCTATAGGGGTGACTGAGCAATAGAGAAGCTAAGGTGGTAGTTTGAAAGCCTATACTTGTTTGTCTGAAAAGGATAGGGAGCAGAAAGGAGTGACAATGATCAATTTGGGGATTTTTATAGACGATTGGGACCATTCCATTATTTATGGTCTGTTATGAAATAGATCAGTTGTGAGGTGGTATATGTTTGTGGGGTAACGGGAAAAGTGTAATAGGTAGATTATAACGAAACTGGAGTGGGGAGGCCACATGGTGAGTTAGGAGTGGCGGGGAAGTGGGAACGTGGTAGAGGGATGATGAAATAGGCGAAGATAACTGTTGGTAGGAAGATGAGCAGATTTTTTTTTTTTGGGGGGGGGGGGTAGGTGGTAAGCAGATTCGAGCAGGGGGGTTGCAAAATGATGAGCGCCTGCCATGTATCGTGGGGTCCAGAAATAGGAATACCACTTTTTGGACCCCCTGCTGATAAATATAGAATGGGAAGTGGGGTTTGAAGTCGATTCCGGCCATTGATCTAGGAGGGGTAAATCACAACTGTTGGGTTATGCGTGTCGTATATCACAAGCCGACAAACTTTTTTTGTCACTTTCAACTTTTTTTATAAAAACCAAATATTAGCACCTGTGCATTATTACATATTAATTAATCGTGTTTAAATCACACGATTACACTAATTAAATTAGGATTAATCTACACTAAACATAATTAATTTAATCCTAAGGGTGCGTTTTGATTAGCAATACCATATTATTTTCCTAAGGTTGCTTCTAACCCTATTCTAATGCATATTTAAGCCTTTAACCAATTTTAAACACTCTGGTTAATATTCCTCTAATCTACCTATTGATTTCAACGAAGATTAGGTTTGATGGTTGATTTATTATCTATTATATGCAACTTTTTAACTTAGTTTAATCATGATTAAACAATATGATCAAACTATAGAATTTATTTCTATGTGGCACTTAAACAATTTGCACACTTTTATTTGAAAAACTTTTAAAGTAATTTTAATACATTTTTTAATCTTTTTGGTGGCATTTCAGCTTGCTCACCTGCATACATTTTCATGGGGTTTTTCACTCTTTCTCTTCATTCTATTTTTTCTTTTCCTCGTATACATTTTTTATACCCTCTTTTCATCATTATATATATATATATATATAGTAAATCAATTTCATAATACAATATTATTTAAAATTCCAATCTCCTGAAAGGAAATAACCAATCATTAATTGAAACTATGAATCATAGGACCCTAACAGTTGAAATAATACCACCGAGATAGGGGCATGACAGATAAGCTCTAGTCGAAGTTTGATTCTCTAGGATGATGGTACTTGTAGTGTTTTGTAACTAAACCTTAGTAGAAGCTCAATTCTCTAATATGTGATGACTAATGTGACAATATGATATTTATGAAAGATTGTTGAAATCTAAAATTGTGTTGTCATTGGTTTTGATTGTTGAAGCTTAATGGATGACGTTTGAAATATAGGGTTTGCACAAAATCCTAGGCCGAAGTCTAACATATGAATTCTGAAAGTTGTTAGATGCTTTTTTGAAATATAATTGTTTGAATTGATTCAAGTGTTTTCTATATGTTATAAAAGAGTTTGTCATATCTCTGAAAGAAATATTGAAGCCCTTATCAAATTGATAACTTGATTGAGTCATTGATGTGATTTAGGGTGTGTAAGAAAACGTGGACAAGAAATTGATGTATAGAAATAAAGTCTCTTGCTGATTATAAAGTCTAATGCTTCCATTATTGTACATTTTTGATATGGTTAACTTCATGTTTTCATATATTTGGTTGTACTTGCTATCTAAGTTGTGCAGGTACATAATCTTCAAGATGGTGAATATGTTCATTTGATAAGTATGATGATGAAAGTTATATGGATGATGATGGCCATGATAACTTTGATGAGAAGGATGGAAGCCATGAAAGATTCTCTAATGTCATAGAAAAGAATTTTATATCCCTAAGTTAAGAAGGAGCTTGGGTATATTCCTTGTATAGGAATGATTAGATCCTCCCCGGTTTAGAGGGAGTGATGGATATGGTTCTCTACTTCATGTTTCATGCACTAGACCAGGACTAACAATCATAAGTCTTAGTGAAGGCCATGAGTGAGCGAAGGACACATCACCCTTGTGTTCATGGAAAGAAGTCTCGAGTTGAGAGGGTGGGAATATCATATTAATGATGGAAACCTTGAAAGAAGAAATTGGAGAATGAATTTCGAGATACTGCTAAAAGAAGGAAAGCAAGATTTGACCGTCGAGTATGTTATTGCATGTGAAGTAGGGAAGAAAGTCATATGGTTGAATAATCTTGTGTCAAGATTCATTTAAAAGTCTTTAAGTCCTACTGTAAGAAGCAACATCAAGTTGTTTGAAAAACCTCATAGGTTTGTGTGTATTTATGTACATTTGAAAGTTTGTTACTAATTGGGGTTGTGCTTGTAAAGGTAAATCTCTTGGAGGTTTGATAACATGTTTTACATGCTTATTTTTACCGAAAATTTTGATTGGGAGAGAATTGTTATAGATCTATTTGATTGGGGAGGATTTATTACTGATTGGAATAATCGAGAAAGTTGAGGCTTTGTGTGTGACACACATTTCTTGGGAGGACATTTGGCTGACACTTTGTGTTGATGTCTAGTTCCCAAAGTAGGGAGGGTGGTGTTGGCCAAGGAGGTCTAACCTTGAATACACACCTAGATCCTTGTGTTGATGGTTAGCAAGTAAGCCTGATGGTACCCAAAGAGGTTGAAAGATTTATTCCATCTTAGTCCCACCTAGATAGATTTCCCTGGTCAAGAATATAGTCTGTGGCATTGCGGTCCCTAAAGTGTTAAGAGACCTTGGATAGATTGCCCTAGTTAGGAATCTAGTCAATGGGATTGCAGTGCCTAAATTCTTCATGGTTTTTGAGATATACCTTGTACTTGTACTTATGAATACCTCCCTAGTTAAGAGGGAGTGTTGAAATATGTAATTAGGTATGGTCTTCATAAATGTACTTGAGTCACAATGAAATGTATTTATCTAAAAAATGATGAAAACATTATTATTATTATTATTATTATTATTATGACTTATTAAAGGATGGGTTTCATGCTTGGCTCATCATGTTTTAGGTCAAAGTCCCCATTGAGGACTTCTAGGATTTATTCTGAGTCATTAGCATTAGGGTAATTTTAAGGTCTAAAATGGGCCTCCTAAGAAAAATGCACAAACAAAATAAAATTTATAAGAACCAATAGGATTCAAGATGATGATGTCAACCATGGGGGATGATTCACCATTTTTTGAGTAAAAAAATAAAAAGATTAAAAAATAATAAAACTAATTTTTCAACTCCTAATTTACACTTATCTCCCTCAGGTTTTGCTCAAATTTCGAGTGGGAGTATTTGTTGGATGCAAAATTTAATTCCTCATCCAAGAAATAACCATTTTGCATACTTTTGATGGACCCTGCTACACGAAAAATGAGAAATACATTAGAAAACATGATTGCAATCATATTTTTCATGTATTTCTCATTTTTCATGTAGTAAAGTCCATCAAAAGTATGCAACATCAGTACTCCTTGGATGAGTAATCAAATTTTGCATCCAACGAGTGTTGCCACTCGAAATTTGAGTAAACGTATGAGGAGATAAGTTAAAAATACAAGTTGAAAAAATAGTTTTTTCTTTTTTCCTTCTAAATTTTGATGGTGTAATCTAATCTTATTTTATTATTTCAACTATTATTTTAGGAGTCCCATTTTAGACCTAAAAATTCCCATAATGAGTCATTTTTCGTTAAAAGATACCCTTCTTGGGCTTTTGAATCATGTAAAAAGATTTGATATTGAGTCAAATATGCTATTTGTCCCCTTCACACCAAGTCGACCTCAAAGAGATCAAGTCTGCTTCAAGAAGGGCAATTCAACCTCACTAGAAGGCTATATATACAACGCAGTTCGAATTCATTTGGAGCAATTCATTCTCTCTCTCATAGTTCAATATCATAAAGCTAGAAGATGGGAAGTGCGAAGTTGGAAAAGCATTGGAAAGGAGCTGGAAAAGGGTACGAAGTTTGGAGGGAAGAAATAAGACATCAAGATTGGAATTTTGAGCCATCTATCTCTCACATCAAAGAAGTATCTAGAGATATCAAAGTTTTATTTGTCCAGTCGAAGCTATTACTGCTACTATTGACACCAATTGTTGGGTTGAAGCTACTACTGCAAAGTTTATGCTGCTAGGTCGAAGTTGCTATTGAAGGGTTATCATCTGCAAGAAGGATTGAGGGATGACTTAGTGTGGAGGAACTATTTTTCTAGGTCAAGATTCTTGGATTATCTCAAGAAACTGTTGAAGGAAAAATTGTTGATTGGGTTTTCCCTTAAATAGGGGTTATGCCTTGGCAGAGTGCCTACATCTTGTATCTTGTGTTTTTGTGATCTTACTACACACATAATCTAGTAATTTCTTGATGAAAGATAATATAATAAATAAATAAAAGGAAGCCAATATAATTCACAAGTAATTACCAAGAAAGAGAAATATAACCCTAATTCTACTAGCATTGATTTCTCAATAGGCTCAAGCATAGATTTTTTAAAGTGGTTGATGTTTGAGAGGGAGGCTTGTACAAAATCCTAGGATGATCAAATAAGGCATTGGTACATGATAACAACAATCTATGTGATTTATGGCATCAAATATTTTCTCACATACATTACAAGGCTTTTCCAACATTGAGGAATATGGTTACAGGTGTTCCATTTCCCCAGGGAGAGCATGAAGGAGTTTGAAAGGGTTGTGCACTTGGAAATAATATCAATGGATCTTTTCCAAGTAGTGAAAATAGGTCCAAGGTGTAGACTGATGACAATATCATCTTTGGGTGGTTTCTTGTACTATGTGATATTCATTGATGATTTCTCCTGGAAAACGTGGATCTACTTCATGAAGACCAAGGATGAGGTTTTTAGTAGGTTCCAAGAGTTCAAAGCTCAAGTAGAGAACTTGACAGGGAAGAAGATCAAGGTTCCGAGGCCAAAATTTGGAGGAGAATATATTTCCAAGGACCTGATTTCCTTTTGCAAGGAAACAGGGATTAAGAGGGAGTTGATAGTTCCTTACAACCCTCAACAAAATGGGGTTGCTGAAAGGAAGAGAAGGTCCATTAAGGAGGTTAGTAAGTAAATGATTCATGATCAAGATTTACCCAAGTCCTTAAGGAGAGGAATCCAAAAGGATAGTTTATGTTCAATTCACATGTCCTCAATGTACCTTGGGGAATAAGACTCCTGAAGACTCTTTCACAAGGGAGAAATTGGAGGTCAAGCATTTGAGGATATTTGGTTGTCCAGCCTACATTCATGTATCCAAGGAGAAGAGGAAAAGCTAGAGCATTCTGGGAAGAAGGGAAAATTTGTTGGATATAGTTGGACATCAAATGCTTACATGATTTATGTTCTAGGACAAAAACAAGTTGAGATCAATTGGGATGTTATCTTTGATGAGGATGGAACCTATTGGATATCCAAAGTATCTCACATGGATATTGATGATGAGGAGTAAGAAGCTCACAAGGATGTGAGTTTAGGTCCTTTTATAACCCGTGGAACATCATTTACATCATCATGAAGAGCTAGAAGGGACTATTGAGCTAGTTGACCCACTTAGGGAGATTGTTTGAGAATCCAAGAATATGTGGGCATGGCTTCAAAGTACATTAAAATATGCAAAGGGGCATGCATCTCCTTGTGAAACTTTCAGGGAAAGCAAATATCCTAGGAATTACTTAGGATATGCATCATTCATGAGTCACATCATTGATTTTGAGCCATCCAACGATGAGGAGGTAGAAATTAAACAAGTTTGGAAGGATTCCATGATGGAGGAATATTAGTCCATCATGAAGAATGATGTGTGAGAAATTATGCCAAGACCTGAGGGGAAGTTAGTGGTGACTTCCAAGTGGATCTACAAAATCAAGCATGTGATATGTGGTAACATAGAGAAGTACAAAGCGAGATTCATGGTAAGAGGATTCTCCTAGAAAGAGGGAGAGGACTATAAAGAGACATTTTCTCCAATCACCATGTACAATTATATTATAACTATTATTTCTGTTGCTTCTATGATGGGTTGGAAATTGCATCAAGCAAATGTGAAAATTGCTTTCCTCAATGGAGTGATTGAGGAAAAAGTGTACACAGAATAACCTCAAGGCTCTAAGGTACATGAGAAGGAGTCTCATGTTTTCAAATTGAAGAAGGCTTTGTATGGATTCAATAAAACACCTTGGGTTTGGTATTCTTAGATTGATGAATACTTGATGAGTCCTTCTTTCACCAAGACTGATGTCGATCCCAATCTTTACCACAAGGTTGTTAAAAGTGAGCATGTGATTTTTTTTCTATATGTTGATGACTTGTTTTTGACATGAAAATAAAATTTCATTAATCAATGTAAGAGGGAGTTGACCTTTGAGGGGCCAGGGAACCATGTTTGATGCACTACTACCGGGGATTAGAAGTGTGGCAAAAGTTGGGTAATGTCTTCCTTGGTCAAGGGAATATATTATTACGATCCTTCATAGATTTGGGATGATGGATTGTAAGTCCATGACCACTCCCATGGTGACCAATCTAAAGAAGATGAGAGGATTTGGCTCAGACTTGGTGGATCCCTATGTGCATGGACAATTTATCGAATCCTTGATGTATCTGGTTAATACCATACTTGGTATATACACTTTGCAGTGAACACTCTAAGCCAGTTCATGATTGAACCTAAGTATGTACATTGGATTGTGACAAATCATGTGTTGAGATATCTGTGTGGTACAATGAGTTATGGATTGAGATATGTATCAAATGGTGAAGTACAATTGCAAGGATACATAAATCTTGATTGGGCATGAAATGATAAATAAGTAAGAGCACATCATAATGTTTCTTCAGTTTGGTTTTTGTTATGATATCCTAGATGAGCATGAAGTAGACATCTATTTCACTTAAAACTGTAGAGGTTGAGTATATTGCAGCTATTCTAACGAGTTATGAATCTGTGTGGATTTGGAAGATGCTCACATGATTGTTTGATTAGGTACTAGAGATGACTGTGATACATTATGACAATCAAAGTTATGTGAAAATTTCATAAAATATTGTTTTCCATGATAAGTCGAAGCATGTTGAGATAAAGTACGACTACGTATGATACATGGTATGAAAGGGAGAAGTGAGGCTTCATTACATTTCTATGGACAAGAAGCTTGCTAACATACTTGTTAGTGTCAGTGTCTTCACACTTCCATCGATGATCAAATTGCTCTTTTGCATGCATATTAGGTGTCTCATTCGATCAGCTTCATTCCATTAGGTCATGGATCAATTGATGGTAGTGGTTTCATGTCAGTTTCCATCATGACATTCACCTGCTAACCTGTTTACACATTTTTTTTGGTCATTCACAGTCATCCTGTTTCATTTCATGTATAACAAATAGTCATAGGGTTTAGTTCCATTAGGTCTTAGGGTTTGTCAGTCATGCTATAATAAAGAGGTTAGCAAGCACATGAGGAGAATAAAAAGGTTCATAGAGTCATAAGTTTACTTCTGTTATGCCAAATAAAGCTCTTTCACCTCAAAATTTTGTTTTGAGGTGAAATTGAGCATTTGCAGTTAATGAATCACTTGATGTAATTTTATGTAATTTTATTGTCCAAATATGTAATTGAATTGCTCTTGGTGACCTAGTGACAATGTCAGCTTCTGCCACTGCAAAAGGTCCATGAAGAGAGTAAGTCCACCTGCAAAAAAGTCAAATGTCCAAAATTCAGAAAAAAGGAGTATTGTTCAAAAGTGATAAAACATTAGGAAAGAGGGTTTTTTTTTAATGAAAAATCAAAAGAGGGAAAAGTATAAAAAGACCAATTCATATGTTCTAATGTTTCATTGTTGAATTTGAGAGTTAAGGAGACCTGTAAAACACGATTTCGAGCCAAAGGAAGAAAATATAGGAAAAAATTCCAGCATCTTCCAAGCGCTGCGCATTAAAACAGTGTTGCACACCTGTTACAGTTGGGCAGTGTATTTTTGGTGTGTGTTGTACATTAAAATGGCACTACGCGCCTGTTAGTGAGTGTTGCACATCTGTTGGAGAAGCCCGAATTGCCTCAAATCGCCTCCAAATTTCCTAAAAATTCATTTGATGCCTGTCCCAAGTAAGTATATCATTCTTGCTCGCTTTGAAGAGTAATGTTTGGTTGTTAGGGTTGTGTTTGGATTCCTTTAGAGCAAACCCTAACTAATTGTCAAACACAAAACCCTAATTAATTACTAAACTGCCTCTCACAAGTTATCAAAGGTAGTTGTTGTTCTCTCTTACTCCATTCATATTGAGTTTTCCAAGTCACATTCCCTATCCCCTAATCATCAAAGTTCACTCCCCAAACTCCACTCTCATTTACAAAACCCTAACCTTATTACACTATTCCCAAACCCTAACTCCCAAATCAATCCATTCCACTACACCCACTTCACTATCAAACCCTTATTCCACATCCTTAACACCATTCACTCCCCTCATTCCCCAAAAGAAACCCAAATTCCTACTCCCCCAAGCATTCACTTCCTCATACACATTACTTACTTTATATTTCAAAATCTCTTCATACTCATCTGTTTTCACTACAAATTTCATCACCCATCATATTACCAAAAGCATGGAGAGAGATTCAAATTATGAGAGGGAAGAGGAAACTCTCAGTGATTCTTCCAGAGAATTTCATGTGCCAAGAAAGCCACACAAAGGGGGAAAGATAATCTGGGAGGAGCCCACCACTCTTACAGAATTGCTTGCTTGCCCTCTTGCTGTAGCTAGCTTTAAACACCAGTCTTGTTATCAGTTTTGTGAAATGGTAGAGAGGGTAAAATTTCATCATGAGCTTTCTAGGTTGTTTATTATCCATCTCCATAATGGCCAGGTGAACCTTGCTAGTGTTTCTTTCACTTTGAAACCTGCCACCATTTCAGCAGCAACAAGTATCCCTAATGTAGGTGAGCAGTGGAATAAGGGGCAGTATGTGGGCAGAGAACATTATGAGCCTTACATTAAGGCTGGATATCATAGTCAAATCAGCAGAGTTTTTCCTTTCCAATACTTGCAAAACATTTATGCTACTCTCATGAAACTCATCATCAAGTATTTCATCTATGAAGGAAGGTTTTCTCGCCTATATACATATCATATCAGGTTGTTGATGCACTTCACAAGAGTAAGGATGATGAACCTCCCTTACTTTATATATAGGAATATTGAGAAGATGGCTCACTATGTGCAAAGGAAACCTTTTCCTCAACAACTCAACAGTATTTACCACTTCTCACTAATCAAAATTGTTTTCTTGCATCAACTAAGCTTGCTGAACATACCATGGAATGCCTTTATTTCCCATGAGATTTTCAAAGGCCCTCAGGTGATTCCATCAGTGTCTAGGAGGAAGGAGGGCCATTAGGACAGCCAGGTGTTCATGAGATCGAGGCTACAGGTGTTTCAGTGTTTGTCACCTATGAGAGAGGCACAAAGAGGCTTTTTGCTGCTGCCAGGCGAGTACTATCTCCACTAGGGGTGGAAGGGGTCTCGTTTTCTTCACCAAACCACAAGCAAATGTTATCTTCAACCAGGGTGAAAGGGGCTTTGCCTTCTTCTCCAGCTATACAAGGTGGCCAGTAGTCAAAGGGTAGAGATAAAGGAAAGCAAAAGATGCATGAAAAGAGCCCTCCTAAAGGGCAAGACAAAGTTTATTCTAATTGAGGAGGATGTTATTGATTTGGGCTCTCAAAGCTAAAAATTTAAGGACATGATTATCAAAGAGAAGGAGGATGGAATACTTGCTTTATCACTGAACCTTGAGAGGGCCAAATGGATCATCAAATTTCTTGAGCAATAAAACAAACAGTTGACAAATAAGCAAACTATTATGGAGCTGCAAATGATTAGGGAAGATATGCAAGAGGCAAAGAAAAGAAAGATTGAGATGACCTCTCTTGAGCAAGAAATAGATTTGACTAGGAGTCTTGGTTGGAGAAGGTGAACATTCACCTTGAGAAGTTTCTTGAGAAAGCCAACAAAGTGAAGAAAATTTTGCGCCATATGGCCTATCACTACCTAACCTGGAACAAGATTTGCAAAACAAGGGTAAAGAGGCTAAAAGCTAAGCTAAAAAGAGCTTTGAGGAGCAAAAAAGAGCAAGATAAACTCAAGATCTTGGTTGAAGCATCATTGGCCAATCAAAGCACCTAACAAGGATCATTCATGCCAAATTTCAAGAAATTTGGAGAAAATTTTGTCATTTTTTGAATTTTTGAATTGGAAAAACAGGGTTTTCCAATAGGTGCGTAGGGGCACCGACGCTGCGCTTTTGTTAGGGGCATCCATTTGCAAAACAACTTATATATTTGGAACCAGCATGGAAAAATAAGCAAGCTCAGCAATAGTGAGGAATTTTGGACAAGTTCTAAGTCTCCAAAAGGGCAAAAAACACCCAAAAAGTGCCCTCTCTGCCACTTTTTTGCCACACAAGAAGCAGCCTTGGGAGAATCAATTTTTGGAGGGGCAAATGAACTCCAAATTCATAAATTCAAGTTCTTCCAGAAAGTAGACTCGAAAAAATTTCCAATGAGTTATCCTGAATTTGATTTGGACTCCGAGAATGCTTCCAAAATTGGCCTAGAAAAAGCACCGCGTATTAAAATTTTGGTGTTGCGCATTAAATTGATTTTGCCAATTTTGCCTGATTTTCTAGATTTTTCCTAGTTTTCTTGGGAGATCATTTTTTCCTCATTTATTGGTAAATTTAAGCATGGTAAATGATGAATTCAATGTAAATATGGATGAAAATCACTTCATAGGGTAGATACATCAAGTTCCAAGTGGTTTTGAGCTGTAATGAATTGGTTTCCTTGGTTTTAGAGGCCAGCTGTTCCACTGCCTATATTCCTGTTCTTAGTTTAGATATGGTTGAAACCACCCCTCTTCTCATGGATTCTACCCTGATAGCTAGCATTAGTGGTTTCCTTTCCTACATTATGTAGTTTCTTAGTCATTTGTAAAGGTTGGACTTTGGCAGAAGTGTTGGCACTCATTGAACATTTGTATCAGCAGTTTGGAAAGGAATAAAACCAGGTTTCACAGCTATTTTTGTGGGATTATTGTGACAATGAGTTTATGTATTGTTTCTTCTTTGTAATGAGTTTTTTTTTTTTTTTTTTTTTTTTTTTTTTTGATGTTTTATATGTATCCATCTCTCTCTCTCTTTTCTAAGCTAAACGAATCAAGGTGAATATACAAAATACACTAATTTATAGTGCTTTTTCTTGGGAATGCCTTTGGTTTTCAATGTTTTCAACTGTTTGAAGAGGATTCATAGTTTCTTTATTCCCTCCTCAACTCCTTAGCTATATTAATCTACCATATTAATCCATTTCTTGTACATATACCCTTGTCTACCTCACCCCACAAGACATGACTGTATCCCTGAGTTGATTTCTCGGACCCAATCTGCCTTCTCCAGTTGATCCAACAACCAAAATCTAAAAATCAAACCAGAAACCCTGAGCTACTATACCTAGCCTAAAACATACATTAAATTTAGTCATCTCAAGCCCTAGTTGCCAATATCTTAATTGAGATTGACAAGGAGAGAGCCCTCTCCTGGCCTGGCAGGGCTAGCTACCAGGTTAAGCATGGTTTGATGTTACCCTAGACCTGCCTTCCTTTAGCCTGAGGTAGATCCAGGCACTAACATAGTGGCGACCATACTGCGGAATGTAGTGTTATGTTCCTCAACAAAATGTATCAAGTTAGATCTGATTGTTGATGGTGAACAACGATCAGACACCGGAAGGCTGAAATCATTCACTTGGTGACTCTAGTGTCGAAAAATCCCAAGGTTCAGAATTTTTATGGCGACTCTTCTCTTCAAGAATCAGTTGCCTAAAGAAATTCTTAGTGAATTCATTGTTATCAAAATGGATTCGTTGGATCGAAGGTATGCTCCCATAAGCTGAGATCACCTTCCAGGTTTCCCAAATAAAATTCCTAAGGTAGATTGGCAAAGGAATTTGCCTATGTTTAAAGATGATGATAGGAATGATGCTGCTTTACATTTGGTTAGATTTCACATTCATATTCGCAAGTTGAAGGTTGATTTTCCTAAAGACTGCTTGATGAAGATATTCATGGCCACTTTGGAAGGTGAAGCCCGATCTTGGTATGAAATTTTTCTGCCTGCTAGTATTTACTGTTTGAAAGATTTTCATACCATGTTCTTTGAAAGATATAAAGAATCTTATCCATCTTTGGTATTAGTTCAGGACTGTTGCAAACATGTTTATATTTTTATTAAAAAGTTTATGAAGATGATGACTTCATGAATGATGAGATCATGGAAGCCTTGTATGAAAATCCATTTCAGTAGCATGAAGAGAACTTAGAGGATACTTATCAAGATGCTCAGGAAAATTTGCAGCAGGATCAAGATCTTAGAACAATGGAAAATGATGAAAGAGAAGGTCTTATTTTAGATCTGCTCATAGCAGATGACAGTATGCATGGAAATCAAGTTTCAATCTCAGATTGTGATAAAATCAGGTTAGCTATTTCAGATCTAGATTCAGATCGTGATGATGAAGACTACCTTGTTCTAAATCCCATAAAGGAGATCTCTGTTGTTGAGGTCATCTGGGAAGAAGAAGACGAAGTTATTGACCCAAGTGTTCTCATTTCATTAGAACAAAGTCTTCACGAGGAGGTAATCAAGTCCTTTTATGAAAAACAAAATGAGATCTTTGTTCATGTAAGTGAAAAATATTCTTTGGATAACTCAGTGGTAAATGATAAAAGTGTTAGTTTTGAGTTTCAAAAACTATCTAAACTTTTCCCTCGTATGACTGATGAGTGCAATGACAATTTGATTGCCATGTCATATGAAGATGATCAACAATGTTTTCAAATTTTAGAAGACCAGGGAATTTAGGACTGTCATTCAGGTTTTTTGTGTTTTGAAATGTTATTTCAAGAAGACAATAATCGCTTGAGCAAAAGAAAACAAAAATATTATCTCCTCTATCTGAAGATGAGATAGATCAACTCCTTGAAGGTCAGGTTACAGCCCAAGCTGATGCAGGTTTGCAGTGTTCACATAGTCAAGAAGGTGTTAATGAAGCTTCTTCCACTTTGAAAGTGAGGACAGTCTTGAAATTAGATTTATAGATCAACAAACAGATATTGTTTTCCTTCATGAAAATGATAAGGTTGTCATGTTTGATAATCTTGAAGATTTTTTTCTGTTTAAGAAAGGCTTAGACTATGAAATCGAGGAATATGAGCCTGAGAGAGACAGTATACCAGAATTCCAGTCAGAATTTCCCATGGTCGAGGAATTTACAGCCAACACTCAGATAGCAAAAGCTTATACTACTCTATGTCTTCCTATCAATCAGAAACCAACTGTTCTTTCATATCAGAATGAAGGGAGTACTTGAATTTTTGTTACTGGGTCTCAAGACAAACTAGTGCTTTAGGATTTGCAAGATCCCTTCGGCATTCTGTTGCAAGTATTAGAAAATATGAATATTGCCTACCTCGTTAGCATAAGCCTTGGTTTCAATTGTTATTGTGAGTTGCCTACATGCACATCGTTCTACCTGCTCGGGGAAAATGATAGCAGAATTACAGTATGTATCCATCTGTTGGATTGGTTACATTAGAAGGCCCACTTCACATGATTGTACATATTTCATCAGTAGGAAGGTGGTTGTCATCATGATTTGAAGCCCTCAAATCTCGATGGTCTATTGCCATTAAAAATCTTTGTAAGTACTTGTTTCAGTTAAGTAAGTCTTGAGTCATTTTTTGTTTTAGTCAGTTCAGTTTTGAGTCATTTTGAGTCATAGTGTTAGTTTTAGTTTTCTAAGTATCTTGACTCCATTGCCCAATGGAAGAGGCACTAGTATACTTATCCCAAGACCTGTGGTTCTTGGCACCTCCCAGGAGCTACCATCCCCGTTGGAGCCAATGTTAGTGTTAGTGTCTTCACACTTCCATCGGTGATCAAATTGCTCTTTTGCATGCATATTAGGTGTCTCATTCGATCAACTACATTCCATTAGGTCATGGATCAACTGATGGTAGTGGTTTCATGTCAGTTTTCCTCATGACATTCACCTACTGACCTGTTTAAATTTTTTTTTTGGTCATTTACAGTCATCCTGTTTCATTTCATGTATAACAAATAGTCCTAGGGTTTAGTTCCATTAGGTCCTAGGGTTTGTCAGTCATGCTCTAATAAAGAGGTCAGCAGGAACATGAGGAGAATAAAAAGGTCCATAGAGTCATAAGTTTACTTCTGTTATGCTAGATAAATCTCTTTCACCTCAAAACTCCGTTTTGAGGTGAAATTGAGCATTTGCAGTTAATGAATCACTTGATGTAATTTTATTGTCCTAATATGTAATTGAATTGCTCCTGGTGACCTGGTGACAGTTTTAGCTTCTGCCACTGCAAAAGGTCCATGAAGAGAGTAAGTCCACCTGCAAAAAAGTCAAAATGTCCAAAATTCAGAAAAACAAAGTATTGTTCTAAAGTGACAAAACATTAGGAAAGAGGGTTTTTGTTTATGAAAAATCAAAAGAGGGAAAAGTATAAAAAGACCATTTCATATGTTCTAATGTTTCATTGTTGAATTTGAGAGTTAAGGAGACCTGCAAAACGTGATTTCGAGCCAAAGGGAGAAAACAGAGGAAAAATTTGCAACATCTTCTCAGCGCTGCGCGCCTGTTGCAGTTGGGCAATGTATTTTTGGTCTGGCGCTGCCCACCTGTTAGTGAGCGTTGCACATATGTTGGAGAAGCCCGAATTGCCTCAAATTGCCTCCAAATTTCCTAAAAAATAATTTGATTCCTATCCCAAGTAAGTGTATCATTATTCCTTGCTCTGAAGAGTAATGTTTGGTTGTTAGGGTTATGTTTGGCTTCCTTTAGAGCAAACCCTAACTAATTGTCAAACACAAAACCCTAATTAATTACTAAACTTCCTCTCACAAGTTATCAAAGGTAGTTGTTGTTCTCTCTTACTCCATTCATTTTAAGTTTTCTAAGTCACATTCCCTATCCCCTAATCATCAAATTTCACTCTCCAAACCCCACTCTCATTTACAAAACTCTAACCCTATTACACTATTCCCAAACCCTAACTCCCAAATCAATCCATTCCATTACACCCACGTCACTATTAAACATTTATTCCACATCCTTAACACCATTCACTCCCCTCATTCCCCAAAAGAAACCCAAATTCCTACTCCCCCAAGCATTCACTTCCTCATACACATTACTGACTTTATATTTCAAAATCTCTTCATACTCATCTGTTTTCACTACAAATATCATCACCCATCATATTACCAAAAGCATGGAGAGAGATTCAGATTATGAGAGGGAAGAGGAAATTCCCAGTGATTCTTCCAGAGAAGCTCACGTGCCAAGAAACCCACACAAAGGGGGAAAGATCATCTGGGAGGAGCCCACTACTCTTACAGAATTGCTTGCTTGCCCTCTTGTTGTAGCTAGCTTTAAACACTAGTCTTGTTATCAGTTTTGTGAAATGGTAGAGAGGGTAAAATTTCATCATGAGCTTGCTAGGTTGTTTGTTATCCATATCCACAATGGCCAGGTGAACCTTGTTAGTGTTTCTTTCACCTTGACACCTGCCACCATTTCAGCAACAACAAGCATCCCTAATGTAGGTGAGTAGCGGAATAAGGGGCAGTATGTGGGCAGAGAACATTATGAGCCTTACAGTTAAGGTTGGATATCACAGTGAAATCAACAGGGTTTATCCTTTCAAATACTTGCAAAACATTTATGCTCCTCTCATGAAACTCATCATTAAGTATTTCACCTGTGAAGGAAGGTTTTCCCGCCTATATGCATATCATATCAGGTTGTTGATGCACTTCACAAGAGTAAGGATGATGAACCTCCCTTACTTTATATACATGAATATTGAGAAGATGGCTCACTTTGTGCAAAGGAAACCTTTTCCTCAACAACTCAACAATATTTACCATTTCTCACTAATCAAAATTGTTGTCTTGCATCAGCTAAGCTTGCTGAACATACCATGCGATACCTTTATTGCTCATGAGATTTTCAAAAGCCCTCAGGTGATTCCATCAGTGTCTCAGGAGGAAGGAGGGCCATTAGGACAGCCAGGTGTTCATGAGACCGAGACTACAGGTGTGCCAGTGTTTGTCACCTATGAGAGAGGCACAAGGAGGCTTTTTGCTGCTGCCAGGCGAGTACTATCTCCACTAGGGGTGGAAGGCATCTCGTTTTCTTCACCAGACCATAGGCAAATGTTATCTTCACCGGGGTGAAGGGGGATTTGCCTTCTTCTCCAGCTATACAGGTTGGCTAGTAGTCAAAGAGCAGAGATAAAGGAAAGCAAAATATGCATGAAAAGAGCCCTCCTGAAGGGCAAGACAGAGAGTTTATTCTGATTGAGGAGAATGTTACTTATTTGGGCTCTAAAAGCTCAAAACTCAAGGACATGATTATCAAAGAGAAGGAGGCTGAAATGCAAGCTTTATCACTGAACCTTGAGAAGGCCAAATGTATCATCAACTTTCTTGAGCAAGAAAACAAATAGTTGACAGATAAGCAAACTATTATGGAGTTGCAGATGATTAGAGAAGATAGGCAAGAGGCAAAGAAAAGAAAGATCGAGATGACCTCCCTTGAGCAAGAAATAGAGAATGACCAAGAGTCTTGGTTGGAGAAGGTGAACATTCACCTTGAGAAGTTGCTTGAGAAAGCCAACAAAGAGAAGAAAATTTTGCGCCATATGGCCTATCACTACTTAACCCGGAACAAGATTTGCAAAACAAGGGTAAAGAGGCTAAAAGCTAAGCTAAAAAGAGTTTTGAGGAGAAAAAAAGAGCAATATAAACTCAAGATATTGGCTGAAGCATCATTAGCCCATCAAAGCACCTAACAAGGATCATTCATGCCAAATTTCAAGAAATTTGGAGAAAATTTTGTCATTTTTGAATTTTTGAATCGGAAAAATAGGTTTTACAATAAGTGCGCAACGCCACCGATGCTGCACTTTTATTGGGGGCATCCATTTGCAAAACAGCTTATATATTTGGAATCAGCATGGAAAAATAAGCAAGCTCAGAGATAGTGAGGAATTTCGGACAAGTTCTAGGTCTCCAAAAGGGAAAAAAATACCCAAAAAGTGCCCTCTCTGCCACTTTTTTGCCACACAGGAAGCAGTCTTGGGAGAATAAATTTTTGGAGGGGAAAATGAAATCCAAATTCAAAAATTCAAGTTGGTCCAAAAATTATACTCGACAAGATTTCCAACAAGCTATCCTGTACCTGATTTGAACTGTGGGAAGGCTTCCAAAATTGGCCTAGAAAAAGCGCTACACATTAAAATTTTGGTGTTGTGCATTAAATTGATTTTGCCAATTTTGCGTGATTTTCCATATTTTTCCTAGTTTTCTTGGGAGATCATTTTTTCCTCATTTATTGGTAAATGTAAGCATGGTAAATGATGAATTCGATGTAAATATGGATGAAAATCACTTCATAGGGTAGATACATCAAGTTCCAAGTGGTTTTGAGCTATAATGAATTGGTTTCCTTGGTTTTAGAGGCAAACTGTTCCACTGCCTATATTCCTGTTCTTAGTTTAGATATGGTTGAAACCACCCCTCTTCTTATGGATTCGACCCTGATAGATATCATGAGTAGTTTCCTTGCCTATATTATGTAATTTATTAGTCATTTGTAAAGGTTGGACTTTGGCAGAAGTGTTGGCACTCTTTGAACATTTGTATCAGCAGTTTGGCAAGGAATAAAACCAGGTTTCACAGCTATTTTTGTGGAATTATTGTGACAATGAGTTTATATATTGTTTCTTCTTTGTAATGAGTTTTTCTTGATGTTTTATATGTATCCATATCTCTCTCTCTCTTCTAAGCTAAATGAATCAAGGTGAATAGACAAAATACACTAATTTACAGTGCTTTGTCTTGGGAATGCATTTGGTTTTCAATGTTTTCAACTATTTGAAGAGGATTCATAGTTTCTTTATTCCCTCCTCAACTCCTCAGCTGTCTTAATCTACCATGTTAATCCATTGCTAGTACATAAACCCTTGTCTACCTCACCCCACAGGACATGACTGTATCCCTGAGTTGATTTCCCGGACCCAATCTGCCTTCTCCAGCAACCAAAACCTAAAAATCAAACCAGAATCCTGAGCTACTATACCTAGCCTAAAATCTACATTAAATTTAGTCATCTCAAGCCCTAGTTTCCAGTATCCTAATTGATGTTGACAAGGAGAGAGCCCTCTCCCAACCTGGTAGGGCTAGCTACCAAGTTAAGCGTGGTTTGATGTTAGCCTAGACCTGCCTTCCTTCAGCCTAAGGTAGATCCAGTCACTAACAATACTCACAAAGCCTTTGTCCCAGATGGAGTTTGTATACTCCAAGGACAAGCTTGGAGTGCTTGAGAATTCCTCCCTCATTGAGAGGGAGTGTTGATGTTGTAGCATAAGGACAAACATTCTCCCTAGGTCACGGGTATTGGCTAAGTTACATGTAATGTGGCTACAAAGAATGGCCTAGATAATATCGGGGTCTAGAGTGCTCCCCTTGGTCAAAAGGTTATGACCATATTTCCAAGGGATACTTGACTAGTGGGTAGAGTGACCGCCTCAAAGCATCAGACACGTATTTTTACCGTTTAAGTGCCATGTGATGACATGGGGGAATGGTAAATGGGCGTAGGGTTTCACCATTGGTCAAGGATGATAGGCTTGATTCAAAGTGATGAATTGGTTAGTTGGTGACCCAAGACTAGTTTTTGTTTTACCCTAGTTAGGGGGGACCTAACCATATTTCCAAAGGGTAGTTGGCTATTGGGTGACTAAATCCTTTGCATGATGATGATGTAGGATGCTTTCCATATGGTTCTGGAATAAAACATGAAGTGGATGGATACATTAACATAGTGGGCTCATTCAATCTTTTCTTAAGATGGATAAATTTTAAGCAAAGTGGACAACTATGTAAGTCAAGGTCAATACCTCCCTAGCTAAGAGGGAGTGATTTTTTTCAGGTAGTTGTAGGAAGTATTCCCACTATTCAAGTTGGGTCATTAAATAATTAGAAGGAAATTAAATTAAATTTTCTCCAAGTTGTCCCAACAAGGAGACGTGCCCCTTGGGCACCTCATGAACACTACATATAGGCATTCAACCTCCTCACTTATACACTCATCACTCACACATTTCTCTATCTCACACATGGAAGAAATTTGAGGAAGAGGTCAAAGTTTCTAAGGAGCCTATTTTATTAGACAACCAAAGTTTGACTAATATTTGACCAATGTTGACTAGCATTGATCAATACTTTCTGAGATCTATTTTGACCAACATTGATTGATTTTTTGAGGTATGTTTGACTTTCGTTGACCAAACTACTTTATGTTTTGTTTAACCTATGGTTGACTAAGTTTGACCTTACATGTGTGGGATGCATTGCTTGACTAAGTATTTCTAGGTAGTTTGACCAAGTTGATTTTTTTTGCTACAAAAGGCTAGATTTTGGTCTATTTGACTATTTTTGGTGAGTCCTATATGTTTGGTCTACGTTGACCAAGTTTCACTTGTGAATATCAACGTACTTTTGTTGAATTGAACAATTTCTCTTATAAAGAATTGTTGGGTTTGTTGAACTTTTGTAGCTATGGTCTGTCTTCGTAATTATATTTTTGTCTTTGTAATGTAAAAATAACTTGTAAGACATGTTATTCATGTCATTTTGATTATTTATCCCTTGAAAGAATTTGTTTAAGACATGTTATTCATGTATGATTCAAAAGAGAAGTTTTTGAAATTTGAAATTTGAATTTGTGGCTCGAAGATAGTCAAGTCATCCCAGTGAAGAGACATACCCATTTTGGATAGGAAAATCACTATATAAAGTCATTTGACCTCCTCCACAAGACCACCATTCGATAATCACACAAGAATACCATTTCTGGGCATACAAGTGATGGAAAAGAAGAAGAAGAAGAAGGAATAAGATAAGGTAAAACATCTCTCTCTCTCTCTCTCTCTCTCTCTCTCTCTCTCTCTCTCTCTCTCTCTCTCTCTCTCTGTATCAGAGATTTGGTGACAAAAAGGATGTTGAGATCACACTTGAAGAAGCTTTGGTACGAGTACACTCTTAAAACCCTAGATCTATAATATACTTTCTTGTCTATGAATATGGATTCCCACATGAAGGCAACAAACAAATTAGAAGAAGATAAAAACTTTAGAGCTTGGAATACAAGGGTTGATTTGGTTCTTGTAAAAGAAGGTCTCTAGGGTATTGTAAAAGGAAAGGTCACCAAACTAGAAAAATATGAAGAGAAAGCAAAGTTTGAGAGGATGATATCACAACCATGAGCATCATTGTGGTGTTGAAATTTTGTAGCTTTGATTGGTCTTCATAATTTGTATTAGCCCTCCAAAATTGGTAAATATGAATTATCTTCAATTCAACTTCAAAATAAATGAAATTAATTTTATAATATGAATTTTGGATCCAAAATTTGTTAAGTGGACCTAACATTAAGTCAGGTCATCTCTAGCTAAGCGTAATAGCCATTTTGGTCATTTAACCTATATATATTTCCTATTCATCCTTCACTTTTTGGAATCCAATCAAATCACTTCTAAGTATCCAATTTAGACTAATCTAAGGCATAATGAGGACAAATTATAAGGCATATTTCAGACCACAAGAAGGACATAATCTTAGGCTAATTTCTAGGCATGTCTAAGTAGTAGGATCAATATTTTCTTAGAGTAAAGAAGGCCAAATATTTGAGACATAGAGGGACAAATTTATGAGGCTATTGAGTGTTGTTCGACTAAGGTTGACCTAAGTTCATTTTTAGGTCTATTTATCTTTGTTTTGGGAAAATTTTAAGTTGTACCTCTTGTTGAAATAGACAAATTCTCTTAGAAAAGGTTGATAGGTTTTTCCCCTGGTTTGGGGTTTTCCCAAGGTAAATTTGCATCTCTTGTGTTTGGTTGTATATTCTTGTTATTAATAGCATTATTGTTCTACTGTTGAATATTTTCTTGTATAGTTTTTTAATGATGAATGTAGTATATGATGAATTGAACTAAGAATCATTGGAAGTAATTATCATTAAGAACATCCATAAAAATCAACATGGTTTCAAAGCTAGGGTATGGGAGCAACCTTGATGTAATCAACTTGATTGAAATTCTAAGTCTAAGTTCTGAAAGAAACTAAGAACTATCTATGATTGAATCAAATGATCTCTAAAAAAGGGTGGAAGTATTCTACTGAAGGATTGAAGCCTCTATCAAATCTCAAGAAAGACGAAAATATGTTAAATGAGTCTTAGAAGGAATAAAGATCTTTCTGAAGTCTTAAGAAGTATGGAAAAGTAAGTAGGTGGATAAAAGTTGATTGCGGGGAGGCCGAGATTATTTAGGTCTCAATCCGAAGTGCCTCGGGCCGAAATTATCTAATATTAGGCCTTAAACCGAATTTCCTCAATAGCTCAGAAAGAAGCTTCCATCATAGTTTCAGGAGGGTTGGGAATACCCAAAAAAGGCCTTAGATTGAAAAAACCTCAAATGAAAAAAAAAAAAAATTGTCCTTAAATAATGTCTCAATGAAATTTTTTGTGTAATCATTTGGTAGAATAACAAAATTTTTGTTACAATGAGCTTAAAGAAGTTGAGATTGTTGAATCTATGACTTAAAAGGTCAAGGGGATGAGATCGTATATCACATTTAAGGAAAAATGCCTATTGTCTTGAAAGCCATGTTAGTGAGTGTTTGTAGGACCATATTGCTTCTAAGAAAGTCCGTAGACAAGATCAACAAATTTCACTACAACTACCTGGAAGGTGTTGCACTGAAACTTGAAGGTCAACAAGAATGAAAGAATATTGCTATAGTCCAAGGTTTGATGCTTACTTGAAACCCTAATATTTAATATTAAAGGACTATATAAAAATTGTTTTAAATATTTCCTTACAAAATATATGGAGGAAGCCTTCAAAGAGCGGTCATTAACAATGTTCATACAAAATATTTCTAGAAACTAATCTGTAACTTAAAATTCATCTTGATGTCTCAATAAGCCTTGTAAGGGAAATGGAAATTCAGGCTTCCTAAAGATCAATATGACTTGAAATTAGATATATCCTTTGATATACAAGTTTCCTTGAAGTTGCAAAGATATAAGTCTCTAATGCCATCTTGCATAACCTCTTTAAAGTACACAAAATATGTTTTTGCATTATGACAAAGAAGTATGGTAATATGATTTTGAAAGTTATTTCCTAAAGTCAAGGTAGTCATTTTCTAGAAGCTTGCTTATCAAATTTGAAGAAAATCTCTTGAAATTATTATTAAGGCGGTATACATCTTAGATACACATTTTTATGATTTGAATCATGCTCAAGAACTGATGAAGGAAGAGTTACCTATTCTAGAAGAACCAAGGATGGTCATCTAGTTAGGAATTTTTTTTTGAGAATAGTTGATGGTATAAGTTCTCCTATAAAATTATTATAAAATTCAATGGAATTTCCTCCCCTAAAGATACTTACTTTCATAATTTTTATCTATGTCTCTAATTGATGTGGCTAGGGAATGTTGTCTATTTATAGTGCTAGATGAAGGTAGAGTGGAATATTAATATTAATACACTTTCTTGGATGGAACATCCTTGATTTTGTCACATCTACAAAGGCATGAAGATTCCATGGTTTTGGAATTTTCATATATGGAAAAGTAATTTGAAATTTGTTGTAGAAATTGATGTTAGTTGTGATAATGGTTTTTGTCAACATTAATGAAGGGTTTTCTTGTAAGAATTAGAGTGCTTCTTGAAAAGGGATGCATATCACAGAATTCAATAATGTTTGTTTCCCTAGGGTTTGTAGTTTGTAAACTCTTATAAACTCTAGGTAAGTTTTGAAGGATATGATTAAGAAAAACCTAAGGTTATGGACAAAACCCTAGTGCTAGACCTTAAGTATTGAAGATCGATGCTTCCAATGAAATAAGAAACCCTTGCTCATGGAACGAATGACAACATGTTGATGATGAAGACTAGGATGATGAACTTGTAGATGAAATCTACAAGAAGGAAAGGATCAAGAGGGAGTTGTCAAATATTCCTCCATCCTCAAAAGGTATCTTATATCTCTCTTCCTTCATTATTATTGTTGTTGGTTTACTATTAGCTAGCCTCTTGTCTTGTATCTTGTCTTTGTTTCTCTTTGTTGGATTATAATCATTTTTCCATGGCCTCCTAATGAGGATTATAGGTACATCATGAAGGCTTGCTAAGGCTTTGGTAGCGGATGGAAGTATTAGAAGAAAAAAACAATGTTTGTGGGAAGAGGATTCTCCCAGGAAGAGGGAAAGAGAGCATAACATTTATGGATATATAATGGTTCATGGTTGATTCTATTATTATATAGCTTATTTATGATGAAAGCAGAAAGAATCATGTGACATAGGGAGAAATAATGGCAGGAATATTTTCTTCTGTTATAGAGAGAGCAGTCATGATAGAGGTAGCTAATGGAATCCTCCTTAATAAAAAAATGATTTAATATTTTTATAACAAAAAATAATTCCATTCCCATGGTATCCGAATTCAATGAAGCTGAGTGGAAGAGGAAGATGCCCAGATTGTCTCACGAAGACTTGTTTCAAAATGTGGAAAGTAGTTGTGATGATGAATTCAAGTTGATCAGTTTCTGGTTGAGGCATGGCATGTGATACAACATGTGTTGAGGTACTAATATGAAACTATTGATTGAGATATGTTTCATATGATAAAGTAAAAATGCTGGATATAACATATTCATATTGAATATATATTGTAGTTGGTTTGGCAAGTTGTGAAGTATGGTAGATTCATGATTGTTTGCCAAGAGGGGTGAGACTCATTTATATTTATATGGTTGAGTTGGTTAACATCTCTATCCCTGGATGAAGTTGGTGTAATTTTGGGACAATATTGGAGAAATTAAGAATGCATTCCATGAACTTGGATTGCTCCCTTAGTCATGGGATTTGACCTTATTGCCATGGAATTTGGTTGGGAGATTGGCTCTATAAGCATTAAGCCTAGATTGGATCTATGAGTATTAAGGCATGGAGTACTCCCTTAGGTTATGGGGTTTGACCAGGAGACCATTGGCTATGGTCGGGGAGATTAATTCTATTGACATCCAAATCAGGATTCCTCCCTTAAGTCATGGGGCTTAACCAAGAGACCATTGGTTATGGTTGGGGAGATTGATTTTGAGTACTCTCTTAGTTCATGGGGTTTGGATGTGAGACCATTGTTATGGTTGGCAAGATTAATATTAATTACTCCCTTAGGTCATGGGTATTGATTGGGAGACCATTGGTTATGGTAGAGGAGATTAACTCAGATTAATCTCTTAAGTCATGGAGTTTGACCCATAAACCTTAATTTATGCTTGGAAATATTGGGCTCATGAACAAACATAAAATGCTCCCATCATCAGTGGGGCTCTGACCTTATTGCCATGGGGTTTAGCTAATGGGTTGAGCTTGTGCTTGATGTTGATGTGGGATGATTTCCACATGATTCTGGTGTTGAACACATGGTCGATGGATTCATTCAACTTTTTCTTGGAATAAAGAATTATTTTCAACGAGAGAACATCTGTGGAAGTCATTATTGATACCTCCATAGCTAAGAGCGATTGTTGGAATTTTGTAGCTTTGATCAGTATTCATAATTTGTATTAGCCCTCAAAAATTCATAAATATGATTTTCCTTCAAGTTGGCCTTAAAATAAATGAAATTTGGATTTTATAAGATGAATTTTGCCTCCAAAATTTGTTAATTCAACCCAACATTAAGTCAGGTCAGTTTTAGCCAAGGGTCACACACATTCAAATCATTTAACCTCTATATATTGACAATTCATCCTTCACTTTTGGTAATACAATTGAATCACTTATGAGCATCCAATTTAGACTAATCTGAGGCATAATGAGGATAGATTCTAAGGTTTATTTCGGACCACAAGGAAAAAATTTGAGGCTAATTTCTAAGCATGTTTAAGTAGCAGGAACGAAATTTTGTAAGACCAAAGAAGGCCAATTTTTTGAGACAGAGAGGGACAAATTTATGAGGCTACTGAGGGTTGTTCGACCAAGGTTGACCTAGATTTGGTTTTTGGTTTGTTTATCTTCGATTTGAGAAAATTTCAGATTGTATCTCTTGTTTAAATGGAAAAATTCTCTTAGAAAAGTTTGTTTATTTATTTTTATTTGCTTTTGCCCCTGGTTTGGGGTTTTCCCAGGGTAAATTTATGCCTCTTGTATTTCACTATATCTTCTTGTTCTTACTGGAATTATTGTTCTACTATTAACAATTTTCTTGTATAATTACTTAATGGTGAATGTGGTATAAAATGAATTGAATTAATAATCATTGGAAGTAATTATCATTTACTAATATCCACAAAATTCAACATGTGGAATCTATCAAGGATCGCTTGATTCCATATGTTTCATGTCTTCAATCTTCAAGGCAGATGTATGATGCCCTAATAGGTTTGTTCATTATCAACAATATTGGTCAAGCCATTAGTTTAAAGAATGAACTTCATGATGTTAGAATGGCAAGGAATGATACTATAACCTCATATTTCGTGAGGATATCTCAACTAAGAGATCAGCACAAGAAATTGATGAAGTCATTTCTAATAACAAACTAGTAACTACAACACTCAATGATCTACTTGAATCATGGGACACTTTTGCAACAAGAATATGTGCTAGAAAAGTTGCTCCAAAATTTGATGAACTATGGGCCAATTGTAATCAAGAATAATCAAGGCTCATATCAAGAGGAAAGATTAAAATATCTGATGAAGGTGATTCTCAAGCATATGCAACACGTTTCAAGAAAGGTGGAGGAAGAAAGAAGTTTGGTTTTCAAGGAAGAAATAGAGGAAGAAGAAATGAAAGAAGAAGACTGGAAGAAAGAAGATCTACCCTTCAAGGAAAAAGAGACATGTCAAAGGTTCAATTCTCTCAACGTCACAAGTTTGGTCACTTTAGACACGATTGTCTTGATATATTGAATGATAGAAAAAGAAATGGAAAGCTACATGCCTCTGCAACAAATTTTGAAGAAATTTCAAAGAGACCAAAGGATGAAAATTCAAGTAATAAATAATTCTTCTATTTCTCTATTGTTACTGTTCTATTGGAGATAGTAAAGACTTGTGGCTAATAGATAGTGGTGCCTCAAGGCATATGATGGGAGATAAATACAACCTCACAAATCTAATGGAAAGAAGATTAGCATAAAAGGTGGAACCTGGAGACAACCATAGTTATGTAGTCAAAGGCATTGGAAGGACATCCATTGAGCTAGAATTAGCTGATAACATTCATCTCAACAACATATTATATGTGTCAGGTTTGAAGAAGAATTAGTTTTTATTTCATGCTTTGAATGAAAAAAGGAAGAGTAGCTTTTTTTGATGGAAAATTTCTTGTTTGGCCCAAAGGATTTAGTATTGATTCTCTTAGAGTAATTAGAGTTCATGAAGGAAGGTTGTATAACCTTTGAAAAAACCTACTCAAACACTTATACATAATTATATTAATCCATGTGAACTTTGGCATAGAAGATATACTCACCTTCACTATAAATATTTTCTAGCCTTAAAGAAAATGGTTTCAGGTGTTCCAAATTTGTAAGAAGAGCATGAAAGAGTATGTAAAGAATGTGTGCTTGGAAAGAATGTTAAGAAGCATTTTCCAAGCAACGAAAGTAGGTCCAAGGAATTTTTGGACTTAATCCATTTTGATGTATGTGGTCTAATACCATTGAATTCTCTTGGAGGCTCTTTATATTATGTAACATTCATTGATGATTTCTCCCTCAAGATGTGGATCTACTTCATGAAAAAGAAAGATGAAGTCTTTGACAAGTTCTAGAAATTCAAAGCTAAAGTTGAAAATTTGAAGGAAAAGAAGATCAAAATCTTAAGATCTAATAATGGAGGAGAATATACCTACAAGGAGCTCATTTCCTTTTGCAAATAATCTAGGATAAAGAGGGCGTTGATAGTCCCTCATAATCTGCAACAAAATGGAGTTGATGAAAGCAAGAATAGAACCATTCAAGATTCCGCAATGGAAATGACGCATGACCAAGAACTGCTTATGTTTCTTTGGAGTGAAGCATCAATGACTGTTGTCTACATTCAAAATAGAAGTCCTCATCGAATCTTGGAAGAAAAGACTCTTGAAGAAGCATTCACCGAATAAAAAACCTAGGTTGATAATTTAAGAATATTTGGTTTTCCTATTTATATTCAAGTTCCTAAAGATAAGAGAAGGAATTTAGAGCCTTCAGGAAAGAAATGAATATTCGTTGGTTATAGTGAATCATCAAAGACATATAGAATATATATTCTAGGACAAAAGTAAGTTGAAGTTAGTAGGGATGTAATCTTTGATGAGAATGTGGCTTATTGGAAGTCTAAATAAGTGGACACTAATGAGGACGAGGAACATGAAGCTCCTAATGAAGAAGGATTTGGTCCATCAAGTCATTTGGAACATCTAGTTGATCATCAAAAAGAGCCTAAAGGGCCAAGTGAACCAATGGACCTGATTTTTCCTGATATCAAGAAAAGGCCAGCTTTGTTGAGATCTACTTTGTGGGAAGATGAAGGAAATGCAACACCATGTGGCACCTTCAAGGAAAAAAAGAGGCCAAAAAGGTACTTTGGTTATGCAACGTTGATTACTAATCTTATTGATGTGGAACCTTCCACTTATGAAGAAACTACAAAAAAACAAGTTTTTAATGATGTAATGTTGGAAGAATACCAATCGATTATGAAGAATGATATATGGAAATTTTTCCTAAACCTAAAGAAAAATTAGTGGTGTCCTCCAAATGGGTATACAAGATCAAGCATGTAGTGGATGGAAGCATTGAAAAATACAAGGAGATATTTGTGGCTAGAGGTTTCTCCCAGAAAAAGGGAGAAGGCTATGATGATATTTTTTCTTCAGTTTACAGGTACACTACCGTTAGATCCATTATTTCTATTTATTATTCTATGTGTTGGAACTTACATCAAATGGATGTAAATATTTCTTTTCTTAACGGCATGATTGAAGAAGAAGTGCACTTAGAGCAACCTCAAGGTTTTGAGGTCCATGGTAGAGAGTCTCACGTATGTAGGTTGAAGAAAGACTTGAATGGACTCCAGTAAGCACTAAGAGCCTGGTATACACGAATTTCCAATTATCATATGAGACTTGGTTTCTCCAAAAGTGATGCTAATCCAAAACTATACTTCAAGGTCGAGAAGAATGAACCTGTGATCTTATTGTTGTATTTTGATGACTATTTATGATAGGTATGGAGCATTTGATTATTCGGTGTAAGAGGGAGCTAGCTTCTGAATTTGATATGGAGGATATTGCATTGATGCACTATTATTTGGGGCTAGAAGTATGTAAAGAGGCCGATGAAATGTTTCTTGGTCAAGGAAAATATATTATCAAGATCTTGCAGAAGTTTGGTATGATGGATTGAAAATTGATGTCGACTCCCATGGTCCATGGTTACAAATTTAAGAAATATAAGAGACTATGAATCCAATTTGATAGATCCATCAATGTATCAAAAGTTGATTGGCTTGCTGATGTATCTGGTTAATACTAGGGTATACATTTTCTTTGTAGTGAACAGATTGAGCCAGTTTTAGGTGGAACCTAGACATGATCATTGGATTGCAACAAAGCATATATTGAGATACTTGTGTGGAACGATTGACTTTGGTTTGAGATGTGTCTCAAATGAACATATTCATTTGCAGGGTTATATAGATGTAGATTGGGTAGGATTGTTGAAGACAAGAAAAGTACATCTAGAGGTTGCTTAATTTTGGGCTCCACTATGATTTTGTGGATGAGTAGGAAGCAAACATATGTTGCACTCATTACTGCCAAGGAAAAATATATTGCAACTAGCTTAGCGAGTTGTGAAGTAGTGTGGATTCAAAAGTTATTCACGAGACTGTTTGATCATGTGCTCGAGCCTACCATGATATATTGTCATAATAAAATTTGTGTGCAACTTACAAAGAATATAGTGTCCCATGACAGGTCAAAGCACATTGATATCAAGTACCATTTAATCTATGACATGGTGCAAAAGGGAGAATTGAAGCTCTAGCATGTCTCCATTGATGAGTAAATCACAAATATTTTGACAAAGCCTCTATCCCGTGCAAAGTTTGTACACTTCAGAGAAAATATTGGACTTTTAGAGAATACATCTGTCACTGAGAGGGAACAATGATGAGATAACATCATGGACTAACATTCTCCTTGTGTCAAGTATTCTGACTCGCATTAGGGAGGTCATCCCTGTGTCAAGTACTATGAACCGAATTAGGGAGAATGGTCTAGAGGACTAACATTCTTCATGTGTCATGTATGACCTGAATTAGGATGAATGGTCTTAGAGAATTAGGCTCATTTATCATCATGCCCCATATTAATCTGATTAGAGTGAAGCCTTTGGTGATTCACCATGTGTCTAGATTTTGACCCAAATAATGGTGGACCAAGACTAGTCGGGATGCCATGTATCAAGTATTGACCTGAATATGGAAACTAGTTGATGCTAAGTATCATACCATGTGTCTGAAGAACTAACTCGTATTATGGTGAGATGAAAACTTTACCATAAAGACAATCGTATTATGGAAATTACAATGAAAATCATATTATGACAATCGTATTATGGATTGAAATTCTAAGTCTAAGTTCACTTTGGGCTCTGCTATGTTTCATGGATGAGTAGGAAGAAAACATCTGTCACACTCAATACCGTCGAGACAGAATATATTGCAGCTATCTTTCCCAGTTGTGAAGTAGTGCAGATTCAGAATTTACTCGCGGGACTATTTGATAATGTGCTTAAGTCGATTGTGAGATATTGTGATAATAAAAGTTGTGTGAATCTGATAGAGAATCATCAAGTAGGTCAAAGCACATTGAGATCAAGTACCACTTCATCTGTGACATGGTGTAGAAGGGAGAAATGAAGCTCCATTATGTCTCCACCGATGAGAAAATTGCAGATATTCTAACAAAGCCTTTGCCACGTCCAAAGTTTGTACACATCAAAGACAATCTTGGACTTGTGGAGAATACCTTGCTCATTGAGAGGGAGCGATGATGAGATAGCATCATGGACTGGAATTCTCCCTTTGTCAAGTATTGTGATTCACATTAGGCAGATCATCCATGTGTCAAGTACTATGACCCGAATTATGGAGAATGGTCTAGAGGACTAACATTCTTCCTCTGTCATGTATGATGCGAATTAGGAATTATGGTTCTAGAGAATCAGGATCATTTAGTATCAGGTCCCGAATTACTCTGATTAGAGTGTGGCCTTTGGTAATCACCATGTGTCAAGATGTTGACCTAAATTATGGTGGACCAAGACTAGTTTGGATTCCATTTGTCAAGTATTGACCCGAATTATGGCAACTAGTTGACGCTAAATGTTGTACCATCTTTTTGAGTTACTGTCTCATATTATGGAAAAATCTTCTTATCTAATTAACACAAGAAAATCAATAATATATTGGATTTCATTAGCTTGGGTTTTAAAATGTGTGGTTGAGAAAAACATGAAAGTGTGTTATAAATGCATCTAGTTAGGAGATAACAATAAGAAAGGTACAATGCTAACATCCTGGAAGAAGGGTAGTCCCAAATGAAAATGGAGGATGGGACCTAAACATCTTATTCCTCTTCCCCAAAACCCTAGATGAAAATAATGTATGGAGATTGGTATAAGGAAAAGGCCTATGGGTTTAGGTGATTATAGTCGAGTACTTGTACCCAAACATAGTTGAGGAATTGGTTTGGAATTTGATGAATTAAGTGCATAATGCATCAATTATTTGTAAAGTAATGAAACCATTTTTCGATTTGGTTGGTAACTCATTTATTTGGAAGGTGGGTAGAGAGGATGAAGTCTAGATTAGTCTTGAACCTTGGATTGGAAGCAAAGATATCCACTGATTTACCCCCAGGGAGATACAAGAGTTATGAAACAAAGGAATTTTTTCACTTAGATATATAATAAAATGGGAGAAACCTACAAATTAACAAAAAAAAAGACTCACTTAGAGGAGGTAGGTTTGAGAGAAGATCTTTCAAAAGTGTGGAAATCATACACAAATTCTTTGAAATATAACAATGTCAAAATAAGAGAAGAAGATGACCAATTGTTTTGGTCTCTCAATCATTTATAAACATATGTTCCAAAACTAGGGGACAAAGCCCTCACTCAAGAAGGCTTGGAGCGATAAACTATTTGGTGGTGGAAAATCATTTGGAAGCTAATGTACCCTCCAATTCTTTTTCATTCAAGTGGCTATCTTTAAATAACAACTTGGGAGACTATAGAAAATGATTTTATTGCATAGGTTGGTCTAGTCTATGCCATCAAGTAAAGGAAACAATAGATCACTTACTTTTGACCCATTCTTTCTCCAAAGAGTTCTAGAAAGAAGTTGGTTTCATGATAGGGTCAAGGAATGTTTGGGAAGGAAGAATTGAAGAAGCCTCTAGGATTTGGTATATAAACAAAGCATATGAATACATTTAGATATCTTTCGCTCAATATAGCATGGATATATGAACATAGTTATCGACTTAATGAGAGTTTGACTTCACAATGAGAACTATTGCACAAATCAACTCGTAGTTTTGGGTCAAAAACACTAAAATCAACCCCGACATCAAAAATGGATGCCACTAGTCCTTTTTTGGGGGGTGGTTAAAATCACAACTTATTTTGAAATCGCAACCATGAAAACCAATACCATTGTGGAATATTAACCAAAATTGACCCTCAAATAAAAAAATTGGTGAAAACATAGCTTTGAAAACAAATATTGTCATAGAATATTAACCAAAATTAACCCTTGAATAAAAAAGAGGCAAAATCACAACTTTGAAAACGTGTATTAGTGTGGAAAATTAACCAACATTGACCCTCAAATAAAAAAGTGACACTACTAGTAGCACATTTTTTTATTTTAAGAGTTCAATATATAATTAAATATTAAACATGTAACCTTCACTAAATGACCATCACAAATAAAAAACATAAAATCAGTTCCTAAATTGATAAGTGATGACGACGACGACAATGACGAACCACCATCCCACCACCACATTTTAATAAAATACCAAAAAATATTAAAAGGAATCATGTTATATTATTTTTAATAAATAAAAATAATTTTAGATAATTTTTAAAAAAATACCAAAAAATTATAAAAACAATTAAAAAAAAAACATTATATTAAGAAATAAAATAAATAAAATAAATTATGGTGGTGGGGACAAAATGAAAGGTAAATTATCTATTTTCTTATTTATTATTTTAATATAAAACTATTAAAAATAATAATATAATAAAAAATAAAGTAATTTTAATTTTGAGTTTTTTTTTATTTTAATTTTTTACTTTTGGAAGATATTAGTGGTTATGTTATAATTTTTTTGCTTTATAATTTTAACCCAAAAAAAAGAGTGGTGCTATTGGCAACATTACTTTTTTATTTGGGGTCAAACAAGTCATGATTTTAATCGGTCTAAAAAAGTGAGTGCTTTTCATATCACCACTATATGATTTGGCATAAAAACAATCATTAAATGCGACTTCAAAAAAAAAAAAAAAAACTTGGTAATGTTCTCATTAAATTGGTAATTTTGTTTATGGCTAGCTAAAAAGTTGAAGCGATTTGAAAACGTGAGACTTTTCCATTCAAATGGAGTCTTATATATACTAATTTCATATCCACAAGTTGAGGGGAAAAATAGAAGATTGAGGACAACTAGAGAAATCATTAATAAGGATATTCCTTGGGAATACTTTAATAGTGCCTCTCAAGAGCATCCCCCAACTGGGGAATTGAGAGGAGTGTTGTATCTCTCCACAAATTAGAGTATGGCCTTCAAAGTTGGGATATAGGGCATGGAACAAACAATTATGATGAACTAATGACTCTTAAATTAACCCTACATTTGACTTAAAAATATGGTGTTACATAGTACATATTTTTGGGGATTTTCTACTTGTTAAGTAGTGATTCTAAAAGAAAGAAACACTCAAAATTTTCACTTTATAGCCACTATGATGATAGAGAAGAAAAAATGATAAAATTATTACATATTGCTTTGTATTATATATAGAGAGGAATAAAATAGTTGATGGCCTTCAAAAATAGACATTTAGACATTGAGATTGAAACAAGATACTTGAACCATTTCCATCTCTTAAGACGAGCATACAAATGATTTCTTTCATACATCTTACTTAGAAAATTCTCTACAATCAATAAAAAAATACATACTTTAACTTATACTAAAATATATTTTTCATTTGAATCATCTTTTTATAACATATATTCATAAATTTTATGATAATAAAATCTTCTAAAAACTATAAAATTATTAACCTTTTGAATCATATAAAAATTTATCTACTTGTTTTTTAAAATTATTTCACTATACATAAAACATATATACCAAACTAATTAATTAATTAAATTACATAAACAATTAACAATATAATTTAAACAAGTTCTTGCAACACCTAAACAATCAATCTAATTCCATCAAGTTTACCATGGAAATGGAGGAAAATGGCAGCCTTCCCTTTCTTGACATCCTAATCAATAGAAACCAGGATGGTTCCATATCTCACCAGGTCTATCAGAAGAAAACCCACATGGAGCATTACCTGCATGCCAACTCTCACCACCATCCTTCTCAGAAAATTGGTGTTCTCAACACTCTAGCAACCAGAGTTGTATGTATTTCGGATCGGGATCACTTTGAGAAAGAGAAAAACCATCCTATGAATGTATTCAAAAAGAATAGTTACAATAAACACCAAGTGATTAAAGCCTTTAAAAACGCTGAGAATCCAAAAAACAAACAACCTCTGGATGATCATGTGAGTAAGGTTTACCTCCCCTACATATTAGGCACTACAAACAAAATGTGTATATTTTAACGAAGAACAATATTAGAACCACCTTTAAGCCCATGAAAACCATCAGCATATGCCTTAAATCAGTCAAAGATCTTGTTGATCCCAAATGTCACAAAGGAGTTTACATGGTTCCTTGTTCATGCGGCAAAACCTACATAGGGGAAACCGGTCGGTCTATCCTAACTAGGATTCAAGAACATGTATCTGACATAAAACAACCGCTCAAAAACCTCAGCTCTGGCTAAACATTCCAGTAAAATCAATCATCACGTCTGTATTGAAAACTTCAGAGTAGTGGCCAAAATCGATCATTATCACCATAGAAAATTTAGAGAAGCTATAGAAATAGGCAAACAGTAGAACAACCTCAATCGTGATGAAGGATGGAAAATAAGTGACAATTGGATTCCTACCTTAACCTCCTAAATTGCCCTCTCCTAGCATATCCTCTATTTAGTGGACCTTTCACCCTCATCTCTAAACTTGACTTCTCTCTACACCTCTCTCTTAATTAATCACAGCCCTAATTTTAATTTTTAATTACTTATTTGTAAATTTAATTATTTCAATCTTTAATTT